>JACGTP010000044.1:227441-269339 GCA_023678845.1 Mischocyttarus mexicanus | reverse complement strand
CTTTCGAAAAAAAAAACTTTAATAGCTTATTTCAAACCAGTCTAACAGTGGATTTCGAGGAGGAAGGTACGCATAGCTTATACTTATTACATTTCAATTATAATATTCATTTTCTATGATAATTTAACAATTAGTATAATATTAGCGTTACTTTATAGTACTAGTCAATATCTACAAGTATGTAAAGTTTCCAAAAAATTTGGATTGGTACGACTTGTAAAATCTACGAACACAAAAGATCTTTGATAGTTGATTATTATAATAATAATAAATTAAAATAGATTGACTTCTCGTTATAGAAATATTATTTAATTATTGCAATATTATTTAAATGAATTGATCGAATTTTATTATTAAATGTGTATAAGTTAATATACATAAATTTTGCGATAGTTTATTCGAGATTTATTTCCACGTTACCTGATCTTCTTCGAAGAATATGTTTTTTTTTCCTTAACGGAATCCTTTAAGGGTTTTTTTTTCTTAAAATCTCACGGGGAAAGTAAAAAGAGACCAAGATCACGTTCATAAGCCGGTGGTGCTTTTGTGATACTCAGTTGTTCATCTATCAATGGAGAATTAAGTGAATACTATGAAAAGAGAATACTTTTTATCCGACAAAAAAATATAACCCTAACTTTATTCACCATCATCTTTCCTCTTCTCACCTTCTTTTTTACTATAAATGCAACTCAGTTCAAAGACATAACTCAATCCTTCAGAGACCAACAAAGAAGAGAAATAAGAAATTACAGAAAAAAATTATTAAATGTAAAAAATTAAATAAGAAAAGTTCTTTTCGTATTGGTATAAAAGAAAAAATATAAAATATTATTAAAATATTATTTATTATTTTTTTTTAGGTTACTTGTATTTACACGACGAGATAAAAATTTAAAAATATATAGTTACAAGAAAAATGGATAGAAATATTTTTTAAATTACAACTCACCTGACAAAATGTTGGTCTATTTTAGGTAGATGTGTGTTCGTTGATGGTTTTTAATACTTGCGTCACCTAGAAAAGACTTCGAAGGACTGTAGAATCCTTGGATCTAAAACTTTTGAAGGGTGTCTCCTTGGAAGGGATGAAAGACACCGACACTGTTGGATCCCACGAACGCGTTTCTCGCGTCCACAATGGACTCTTGCGATCTTTCATTTTTTTTTCCCCCCCTTTATAACTTTTTCTTCTTCTTCTTCTTCGTCTTCATATTTTTTTTCTCCTTTTTTCATCGTCCTCGTCTCACCTATCGAGCATATATATCCCACGGAGTCGAATAATTCTTAAGGCCCACCCGCTGCACGAGTTGTGACTTCATTTGATGCAACTACACCGGCTTCATGGGATTCTGTTTTCCGTCAAAACGACACTCGATCTCTTTTTGAAATTTTCCCTTTTTTTTTTTTCTATTTTCGTATTATTTTAATAGATCCAATTTATCATTTTTTACTTTGATTAAATTTGATTAGGTGTTGACAAAATATATTTCCAAATATTCCCACGAATTTCAAAGTCTATTGACATTTCACGTTTGAACGATTTTATTCTACTCGAGGATATCGTCAGCTGGACTAAGAGAGTTTTCACTTGGTAAAGTGATTTTACAAATGATTCTTCTCGAATGAGTATTCAACATCGATGCACAAACATTCCTTCTTACAATTCTTACGAACGTCTTCCGGTTTTATAGGAAATATGTACAATACTTCAGGAAACTTGTAAGAATAAATCGAGCGTATGAAGAAAATCTTTGGGTATGGTCTGTAAAAAAATAATTCGGTTACAACAAAATGAATTATACAAGGTTTTTTGATATCAAATTTAAACTGTTGCAACAAATCTAGGAATTTATAATTAAAACTTAAATTTATAAACAAATGATAATTAGAAATTGAAGCTTAAATTTGAACATAAACACAAACTACACGAGTACACAATTAATATCCTATTTTAATGATTGTCCTTGTCATAAAAAATCAGTGATAAGAGTCTCAAAAAAAAATAATCAACCTTTCTCTCCCCAATAAAATGATCAGAGAAGAGTATGATCTAAAAAAATACATTTCTAAAAGATCTTGTTCAAGTCATCTCGATAAGGAGTCATGAGGAGTAACAAAAAGGTGATTATGTTCGATCGTTGAAGAATCAAAATCGATATGGATTCAGGTTATAGTAAAAGATAGGGGTGAGATGGGGGAGTTATGGGGGAGTTATGGGGGTGGAGTGGTAATACTTGATGCACAAACGCAAACGGTTCCACCGTTTTGTTCCTTCACCAACAGCAGATGCCCAAAGGTTTATCTGTTTTATCAACAGTAGAGAGCCACCGCACGCACACACACACACACACACACACACACATACATACACAGATACTATTTTACATGCACAGGAACTGAAACGATTGAAGAAGTAGAGTTTCGTAAAGAGTAAAAGGAATTGATCGAATGGACCGGCTCGATAACTTGGTACAATGCACTCCCCTTTCCCCAAGACGATGAGATAGCATAAATCTCGATTCTTAGAACATATTCGAGAGATGTGTGTGAAGTATATGAAGGAGTATAGTTCGCTTCTGACTTCAAATGTCAATTGTGGTGTCTGATCAGATTCAACTTTCGACATCTTATTCTTCTTATTCCTACGTGAAATTATTTTATTCCTCTACCTCTTTGATGTAGTCAATTTAATTTGTAGTTTTGGTTACGTAAAATGTATGCAATATTTTGCATTTGTATTGATTTTTTCTTTCTTTTTTTTTGAAGTAATGATCGTTAATTAGAAATAAATTAATTCGTTAAAGATCTTTCAAATGACTCATTTGAAAATATTTTAAAGATGAAAAAATAAAAACAAGATATATCCTGCATACCAAGGAAGGATGCATTAAGTCTCGAGAAGCATTGTGTGCTCCTCGAACAGGTTTCGTTGAAGTTTTATTGGAGCGTGAGTGAGTGTCACGCGAGTAATGGAAGGAAGGTATTGTAACGGGTCCAAACTGGAATAATGCATCCCGAAAATTCGTATGTTGAATCAGAAAAATTAATACGTGGATTAATCGGTGATAATATCCTAAAATTGAATGAGATTGTAGAACAAAACACTACCATAATTAATCTTAATTAAATATCAACGAAATGATTTAAAAATAGTTACCTAAAAATAAAAAAATATCCAAGGATAAGTTTGTTCAACTAGTTTTGAGTAAATGTGTTTAAATTTATAAAAGAAGGAATAAAAAAATACTGCATCACAAGAAAGAAGGGTGGATATAAAAATAAGTTGTGAGGGGTTAGGTGGGAAGTAAGGTGGGTTGGTTGGTTCAAATGGGGGGTTATTGAGGGGGTTATTGGAGAGGGGGTTCTTTAGTGGAGTTGAGGGAAACCCCCCGCAGATGGTAAAGGGTTTACGGTCCGTCGATCTGGCATACATGCCGCCTCGTCTTTCCTTCTACGCGAACGTTCCAGCTGGTATCAGGCATGCAATCACACGGAGGATTAAGATGGTTGCGGCGGCGAACACGAAGATCCCAAAGGAAGAAGAAGAAGAAGAAGAAGAAGAAGATGAAGAAGAAGAAGAAAAAGGATGGATGCCGAAGAGACCTCCTTTGCTTTGCGTTTGTCTTTATTTTCTCTGCTTGCGGGACTCGTTGACGGATTATCCTTGCAACGACGAGGGCATCTTGAAACTTCACAAATACCACATCGTCATCGTCCTTGTTCGCCCTGTCTACGAACGAAACACTTCGAGTATCTTCTCTCTTTCCTTTCCTTTACTTTACTTTACTTTATTTATTTATTTGTATTTGTTGAAAGAGCTAACACTATTTTATGAGAATCTTGTTAAGATATAATATTTTTGAAAGAAGATAATATTTTATATGAATTAATATAGTTTCAAAAGTAAGATAATTTCGTGTCAACAGGTTTTGTTGGATTTGCATAAATCTTAATTAGATTCTGTAGTATGCTGATTACTACCGTTTAACAGAGAAGCCTCAAAGTTAAATACTTTTTAATAACTTAGAATCCAACAACACACTTTAATACTCTTCCATTATCTCAATTAATTATTTTTTTTCTAAACAAACATAGATACTACACGATCAATAAAAAATCATTAAAAAGTCTTCTACAAATACACACTTACACACAAAAAGAAAAAGAGAATGGGAGGGGGGTTGAGATGAGTCAAACGTAGAGATTGATCTAATCGAGTTCGCAGATCGAACGATTCCTTAGCAGAAAATTCCTTCCTGAAGAAGGACGAGCCCAAGTATTCTAAAGGCGTGAGTCAGGATTAGATTTTTGTTTCATCTCTTTTATCCACACACACACACACATATATACATGCATGGACGTATTACATAGGAAAGAGCAAACAAGCAAACAAGGAAGAGTTAAGCTAGTGCGAGAGAGAGATAGAAATAGATATCTGAGGAGGAGGAAAAAAAAATACAGGGGTGGCGATCATTAGCGAGTTGTGACGAGAGTTACTAATAGGCGGCAGACAAGCGAAGACGTCGGATTCGATGATACGAACAGGTCGGGTTGGCCGACCCTTTTGTCGGTCCCTTTGACGGGCTCGTTGCTTTCCACTGTACTCAGGCAGCCGAGAAACGGCATTGCGACAGATACAACATGGAGATATTTCTCGACGTACGTTTTTATACGACAGAGACGACCACGATGATGCATTTCCACCGATAGCCAATATACTCCTTCAGATATTTTCTTATTCCAATATTCCTATGGAGAAATACACATACACGTACACGCAGTTGATGTTGTCTTTCTTATTCGACCCAATAAGATAATTCGATAAAATAGGATTTTAATTTTTATCTTGGAAAGTAATATAGGCGTTGGTTTATATAAAATATATTATTTATTATAATTTGTTCTGTTATTTTTGTTTCAAAGTAGTAATTTCTCATTGGAGTAATTGTTTTAGCCCTCAACTTTGTACTAACGCAACAAAAATAATATCTAAATTAAAATAAAATTATATATATATCTTATGATTTATAAATTTATTTTAAATAAATAATATATCTAAATTGTTATTACTATAAAGGGGAAACACAGAAGGTAAATTTTAATCGTAAATATCTAAAATACAAGATACTAAAGATCATCATCAAAGTTTCGATTAATAGTCAATTATGAAAGAGGGGGCCTCCTAGGAGAAAAAAAATAAATAAAAGGGAAAGATAGTTTTTTAAAATGGAGACGAAAATCACGGTTAGACACAGACAGGCAAATGTTTTGGAAGGTATCATTTTACCGGTCGTTTTCTCGGATCCTTATATCTGTTAATCATCTTCGTTTTAGAAAGGCAGGTGCTCGGAAAGAATCCCGATCGAGCGTATCGATGCCAGTGGAACTTTTCTCTTACCTCTAACCGATCCTTTCACTCTCCTTCAAACGTGTTCCTTTTTTTCTTTTCTTTCTTTTTTCATTTAAAAAAAAAAATAATATTGAAGTCTCACGCGTAGGAAAGGAGTCGAGTGTAGTAAATGACGAATTAACTGTTTACTCGAAATACCTGCCAAGGATATCAATTACAGTCCATATTCAAAAGACTTGTCGTCCATTAGGACGTTTTCCTACCGTGTGACATCAACTATTTCTCTCTCTTTCTCTTTTCTCCGTGATCCTTATCTCTGTCAACTCATCGATCCTTCAAACTTCCACCAACTTTTTTCTAGTCTACCTGGTCATTTCTTGTCTCCGAGATCATCAGTATATTTAATCAGATATCCTTAGGAACAAACACACACACACACATATAATCATAGACAAATCTAATAATAATATTGAACAAATATTGAAATTTTTCACCGACTAATTCTCTATATTTTCTGTATTCTTTATAAATCATTCATAGATTAATCCACGAATAAAATTACATATTATTTTTTTTTACAAAAATAAAGAAAATAAATCAGCTTGTAACATCTTACGTAATAAATCGACACTCAATTTCCTGTAGACACACAACAGGTGTTGAAATTGAATCCAAAGAAGAAAGAAAAGAAGAAGAGGGAGTTGATAATAATCCAAAAAGTAAAAGACACTCCTAAGTTTCTCGTTTTTCTCGTAGGATTCGAATTACTCGACACCCAGCTTAAAAACGATCAACAGCAAGCAAGCAAGCAAGCATTTCAGGAACGAAACTAAACGAGATGATGAAGCGTTTGGTGAGTAAAAGAGGACACAGGGTCTCGTTTAAAGTAAAGCTTCCCTGAGGAATGGAAAAGGAAAAAAAATAATAAGAAGAAGAAGAAGAAACAGAAAAGGATTTCGTTCTTTGAACTTACTTCAAAGATTTACCGACTTACCATGAATGATTTATCCGGCCCACCTCCGTTTAGGATTCTCTCAATCTTCCAATTTTCGTATATTCCTTGTCGGTGTTTTGGGGAAAAAAATATATGAAAAATATGTTGACGGTATTTGCTTATTTGGCTAGAAAACGGATATTGAAAAATTGTAAAAGAAGTAAAAGCAGCAGATTATTAAAAGGGGGTCAGCATAATATTGTCCTCAGGATTGTATTTGCATTATCCGATTTCCTGGTCTCTCTTTAACTAGTCTCCTTATTCTTACCTTCAATTCCTTCGACCTTTTTCCCCTTCTCTCTCTCTCTCTCTCTCTATTTCTATTTCTCTTTTTCTTTTGATTCTTTACTTTTGAAAGAGAACCCTCTTAAAGCTCTCGCGTGACTGCCCACAGAAAAGGAAAAGAATAAGAAGAAGAAGATTGGGTTGAAAAAGGATTGTCCAACGGCTGGCCAAATATTTATCGTAATTACCCTGAAAAACCATGTGTGCGGTTTTTCTTCTACTTTCTTTCCCCGCCCTTCCCTTTACCCATTTGCTCATTCCACGTCGTTTCTTCCTTCCTTCCTTCCTTCCTTCTTCCCTTCTTCCCACTTCAGCCCTTTACCTTATATTATATTCTCTATACCCTTGTCCAATATTTTGCTAGTAGTGGCAGGAAGTAAAGCAAACTCTCGGACACACAAGCGGATTTTCCTTTTCGCCAGTCTCTCTCCCATTATGTTTTCTTCTTTCTTTATTTATCTATCTGTTTAGTTACTCACCAACCCCCTTCCTACTCTCTCTTCCTACCTACCTGCCCACTCATCTCTTTCTATCTTTTGGTATTCGTAAATCGTTTCTTGTGGTTCCAACGAAGAGAACAAATATTCATGTTCTGTTCAGGATATCCAATGATTTCTTGGTTGAGAACTTCTCCTTTAGGATCCGACCACTTGGAATAATAACGTTATATTGTTGTGCCGTTTCCTAGGATAACACACACACAAACACACACACATACACATTTATATACAGATCAATGTATTTGGATTTGTGTCTACTGTAGGATAACTAATCTTTCTATTTTTATTTTGTCTCCTTCTTGTCAAAGGATTCGAGTTACTTCTATCGAATTTTCTACTTGAAAACTCTTCGCGTGTGTCTAATTGTGAATAAGAAATTAAGTAGATTATTTTATATAAAAAACCGTACAATTACGTCAATCTGCATCATCTGTACTTCATGATTCACTTAGGATTTTAGGAATGAAAATTATTACATATTGTTTATTTTGATTATTTTTAAATGTTTCGAAATGTTTCATAGTCAAATTTGATCGATCATTCGAATAGATCGTGATAGATCTTATCGATGAGATACTAAAGATCATTTAGAAAAATTCAAAATAGTATTTTAAGATGGAAGGAAAAAATTCATGGTGTAGTTGTAAGGACCAATGAAATCATCCTGATTGAAAGGATGATCGAATAAGACAGCTTTAACGGACAGTGGCAGCATAGTCATCGACTACAGAGGCTTCGAACCAACACGTTTGGCATTTAAGATGGATTACTATACACTTTTATCTCATACTATTTTTTTCTTGTGTCGTCGAATCAACAATAATCATCTAATCATTTGTAAGTACCCAAAAAATAATTACATTAAAATTAACATTTTTTGCAATATTTAAGTTGACCAAAAAGCAAATATAAATGTTTCTTATTTTTATTGAAAAAAAAAATAAATAAATAAATAAAGTAATTGTTTAAAGGAGTCAAAATGATGAGATTAATATGATAATAAAAATAACGTATATACGTGAAGAGAGATATGAAAGATAGGAAGATAAATAAAGATAAGAAGATACACAGAAAAAGGGTGAAATGGAAAAGAGGGAGAGGGAGAAGGTTAGGGTTAGGGTTAGGGTTAGGGTTTTGATGATAGGAGAGTATATTATGGTTAACGATAATCGATCTAACGAGCGTTTCACGCCTGGCTCGGCTTATCCAACAAGCCAATCTGTTTCGTGCTTCCTCGGTAAACGCGTTCGCGCGTCTGACACGAGCCCTATTTCATCCCCACACTTGAACCTCATCCTCCTCCTCCTCTTCCTCCTCATCCTCCTCCAATTTCTCCTCCTCCTGTTCATGGATGATAATAACTACTACAATTACGATGAAGAGGAACACAGGATGATGATGATGATGATGATGATCATCATCACCGTGATCATCCCCAATATTCAAAGCCAACATGCCGCTACTGTATTACCGGTAGTTAAATTAGATCGTCATCTGTTCACGTATCCCCAAACTCGAAAACGCCTCTTCTCTCTCCCCTCTCCTCCCCCACATGTTCACGTAATGCTCCCTGATTGCTTTAATTGGTACTCGCGTGTTAATATTCTCGAGATATCATCATCCTGCTGTTCATCATTCGTTTCACCCAACGTCCAACAGTTTATGCCTGTTTTTTTTCACTTGGTTGATCTTGAATTCTCTGTTTAATGATTAATTTATTTTAATTATTGCATTTTTTTGTTTCTTTTCTTTTAAGCTACAGATTTATTTTTATTTATTATACTGTGTTTAATAATATTCATATTTTTAATCAATTAAAACACAAGTCTCTCTTGTTTCAATAAGTTTCTGGTTTACTCGTTGATTCGTTGTTGTTTCAGTTTGAGAATTATATTCGAATATGAGATTAGTATTGTTTTAGTTTACTTTTATCAATAATTATCTCAGGACTGTGTCTAAATAATATGAATTAATTTTTTTTTCTTTCCTGGTTTAGATGTAAGAATAAGAATAAGAAAAAATAAAGGTTGGCTTAACAGCAAGTAGAATTGAGTTGGTTCGTTTGGTTTCTTGGTTGGTTGGTTGGTTGCGTGCTTAAGTGCATGCGTGCATGCATGCGTGCGAAAGAAAGAAATCGATATATTATTTCTACCGATTGGTTTATCGAGGGCGTACTTGTACAGTTCGTGAACGTTTACTTCGAAACAGGGAGAATATCTGTGTGTGTGTGTGTGTGTGTGTATGAAGAAAGAAATGATATCGATATAATACACTACTGTACAAAAGTATTTCTATTTACAAGATTATTATATTTCTAGTAATAATCTAGGGAAAACAAAAATATTAAACAGAAAGATCTTCGTGTATTTTTTTAACACAATTTTTTTTATTTTATCGTCGAGTAATTTTTTCTTTATTTTTTTCTTGACCTTAGGTTCATCGTTTTTTGATTATGATCGGGTTAAAATAAAATATTACAAGCCAAAGATTTTTCCAAATAATGTTCGTACAGGATTATGCATTTTTGGGTGTTTCTATTTTGTTCTCTCACGAATTTTCTTTACCATTTATCATACATGTGTGTGTGTGTGTGTGTGTGTGTGTATTAGTTTCTCGAGTTCTGCGGGGTCATTGATACCCAATGATCCGTTCACGAAGGAGGCTCATTGTCAGCGAATAAATTTGATCACGAGTATATCTGAACTAACTTTTTCTCACGTTCTTTTTTTAAAAAATCGTTCGATCGTAGAGACTTTAACGATTGGAATGTCATGCATTTTTCATGAGGCCGCAGTTTCAACTATTTTCCACGACTCTCTCATTTAATTTTTCTCCAATTTCTTTTTCTCTAGTCGTAGTTATTTTTTTTTATTTAGTTAAAACAAAGTTACATGAACTAATAAAATAATTTAATCGATCATTCTGTCTTACTTATTTCTTATTTTTAATGATCCAATTTTGATTGGATTTAGATCATCTTCTTAAAAGAAAAATAAAACAACTATGAGAACTTGTTCCTAATTTTCCCAATGTCGATGAAAAAAAAAAAGAAGAAGAAGAAAAAGTTTCGTTCCCATAAGAACACCATGAACGTTAAACTAATGTCTGTGTGGATATTAAATGTTAAAGTTTTTACAACACCAATGAGAAACAAGTGTAAGAACATAAACGCAACCCCGTGTGACATCTTCAGCTCGATCCCAATTAATAGTTAAACTCTGTCATCATTATTGGTAGTAGTTAAATTGAATTAAATCGAGTTAATAAGTGTGTCGGTGTTTAGAAAGGATTCCTTTTGATCCCAGAGAAGACTGATAGATAGATCGACACCATACGAATTTCCTCACGCCAATTTAACAACCCTCCTTCTATTTCTAATATCTCGAGAAAACAAAAAAAAAACAAACACTGACATATTTTTTATTTCCAAATAAATTCAAAGAACAACCCGTGTATGCGTGTTGGTATTTAATTAAAATAGTAGAAATTATTTCTAAAATCAGTACATGCAAAAATTTTGTTGTAATGCCATTGGTTTTAAACTTTTCTGGATTTTTGAGAGAACAAAAATTAATAAAATATTCTTAGGGGTAGAAAATTTAACTCCCCACTCTCTTTTTAACCGATTGGGAATGAAAAGATCGTTAGGTTCACATCCTAAAACCTTTTATTCGACAAAAACTTGGTCGTCTCTTTGAAATGTGTGCAATATCGATGCGAATCATCTTTGCGCGAGCGTGATCACCGAATCGATTAGGTAAGAAATAAACGGACCGATTAGGGCATTTCTCTCGATTGTATTTATATAAGAGCAAACTAAAGTAAGAAAAAGAGAGAGAGAGAGAGAGAGAGAGAGAGAGAGAGAGAGAATGCGTTTTGAAGCGAGTATTCGAAATCGTTCGGGCGAAGATATGCGTCCCGTGGCGTCAGACCAGCAGGAAGCCTAAATCGTGCAACAAGTGGCCCCCCTTACACAAACTCTCTCTTTCTTTCTCTTTCTCTCTTTCTCTCATATATACGCAGATTCAAATCGATTCTCGAACAGTAAAAGTCACACACAAACACAAACGTTAGATGAAATCGTTGAACTTGGTGAAAAGAATATTTTTCGGTTCATTTCTTTTTTGTCTTTGACTTTCCAACTATTTCCTATCCAATCTTTCAAAAATACTTTTGCAAAATAATCTGAAATTTCTTTTAAAAAAATATCCTAATCAAAATGTTTTTAAAAACAGTTCAGAATCAGTCTACATATCAGAGTCATGTGTGTGTGTGTGTGTGTGTGAGTATAAATGAAATATAATTCGATCGATAAGAGTTTCAAAGTGTGTTGGAATTAAACCGATATCTACTTAAAAAACCATTGGAATATTTAGTTGTGTAGAAGTGTCGTGTCAATTGAAATAAACCCGAGCGTGTCCGTTTAACGAGTAATGAGTCGAATTAAATGACTTTCGTTGGCCCTGGACTCGACCTGACCTTACGATGGAAAGTTAAAGCATGAACATTAGAATAGGAGAGATGGGTAGAGGGTTGGGGGGAGGCTAAATAGGAAAAAAAAGATTCGAGAAGTGGTCGATTCATTCATATAGTGGGAACCAGATCTTCTTCTTATTCTTATTCTTATTCTTCTATGTCTTCTTCTGTTCTTGTTCATTCATAATTCTCAAGCTTACGTTATTCTTCCCTACTCTCTCTTTTTCTGTCACTCACTAACACACTCATTTAATTTCTATTTATCTATCCATCTATCTATTTATTTATCTTACTTTCTTTATCTTAATCAATTTTTCTCGTAGAAAATTATGGGCAGAGATTAATTTCACCAGACATTTATGATAGACCCCATGTTAAGGGTTATTAAGTATAATATAATATTCAATTGAAAGATATAATTGACTTTTTCTTCTTTTTTATTTTTTTTTTTTAATTTACGTCAAAACACGAAGATCAAAGTTAACGATAGTTCAAAGTTATTGGGAAAGATTGTTCATTATTTGAGAATTTATTTGATGAGGTTTTATACATTTTGTTTTATTTTATTTCGTGAATAATTTTTACGAAGATGTTTCTCTTTTCTTTAATTCTTAAATGTTGAGATTTAAATATTATTTTATTTATTTATTTATTTATTTTTATCATACAAATTTGAGTTAGTCAATCTGCTTAATTTCGTAATACATTTTAAACGAAACATACACGTAATTTTATTTTTTGTTATTAATTAATTATTATTTTATCATCCTTGTTGTACATTGAAGAAATTCTCCAAACAATAATAGACGATATATGTTTTAAGAAATGAGATACGTTTTAAATTTCAATAGCAAATTCTTTCTCTTTCTCTTTGAAAAAGTATTCTCGAAGGGTGGGTGACTTCGTTCTTCGGAATAGAAAAAGAAAAAGAAAAAAGGTAGTGGGTGGGGAAGAAGGAGGTTGGGATGGGAAAAGAAAAGAGATGTGTAGGGCATGGAAAAAGTGTTTACGAGCAACGTCTACATACTAAAGCTAAGAATGAAATAAAGAAAGAAAGAAAGAAAGAAAGAGAAAGAGATATACAAATAGATGCTTGCAAGCTAAAGTGATTCGTTACACGTGACGTTTTAAACATTTCTGTCTTTGACACTAGGCGACCATTATTCGTATGTAAATTAGAATGATGATGATGATGATGCTGCTTATGGCTATTCAAAGAGGACATACGAATGATCGATTTCACTCGTACATTTTATCTTTTTTTTCTTCTTTTTCTTATCTTTTTCTTATCTTTTTATTATTATTATTATTATTACTCTTTTCTTTCTTTAGTTTGGAGTCATACTATGTGTTACGATACTTCACCGTTCGGATCTCTTTTATGTTAGTATTCCTTTAAAAGTATTCGGTGTATGAAAATAAACTCGTACCGACATTTCACTCCTTGAAGAAGGGAATAGTAGATTTAATTTTGCAATTAAGTTTTATTCTTACACACTTTGTATATTTTTTTTTAAATAATTTCATTCTAAATATGATATTTAAATGATGGAATATTCAAGATTACTATACAAAGTTTATTATGTTAAATATAATTATGATAATAAAAATAACAAAATAAAGAAACCTGTAAGCATGGAAGAAGAAGAAGAAGAAGAAGTGTTGGCGCGAGCCAAGGAACGAAATGAAACGAATTGGAAGGAAAGGGAGGAGGAAAGGGAGGAGGAAAGGGAAAAAGGAAAGGGAAAAGGAAAGAATATTAGAAGAACGTGAGGCAAATGAATATATCCGCTTTTTAATCCCAATGTAGAGAGGTTAATTCCACCAGAGTCGAAAGGGAGACGAGAAAAAAAGGAGATAAAACGTGGGGGCCACGCGACACGAACTAAACTGAACTGAACTGAACTGAACTGAACTGAACTGAACTGAACTAAACAGAAGATAATATGTTTTTATCTTTCTCTTTTTATCTTACCCTTTCTCTAACTCCTAACTTCTCTCTAACTCTAACTCTTTCCTTCTTTCCCTCTTATTTCCTCTTATCGTCCCTCCTCTTGAAATTCCTACACGCCCTTCGTTCCAACGACTGATAGAAGAGGAGGAGGAGGATGATGAGAAGGAAGATGAGATGAGGGAGGGGGGATTCTCTCCCTTCCATTCTCGAGGGAGCCAAGATAATCGCGCAATAAACCGAGCTATTAGCCAATTAGACGTTTCGGTCTCTTCTTCGTTTCTCTTTCCCTTTCTTTCTTTTTTATTTCATTCACCCTAATCTCTCTCTCTCTCGAATGAATGAATGAATGAAGATGAAAGAATCTCGCGAGTCGTGGAATTTGAAATTTGTTGTTTTTTTTTTAAACCAAGTCATTCATTTGAAAGAATAGGTGAAATTAAGTTTGATTAAGTATAATGTAGACTTATTTGTTTGTTAGATGCTCGTATGGATGTTGTTTGATTTTATTTTTGGATCATAGTTTAGTTCGAATTTAGATGTCGAGTGTAGTTTGTAATTTAGTTGATATTAAAATTTTGGATTAAATGAGATCAAGGTTTTTTGAAATATATAAAACAAAAAAAAAGGGAGCCCCAAAAACAAATACTTTCACACGTGTTGGACGTGTTTTAAGTTGCGTTGAATGTCGAGGGGAAAAAAGCGTGACGAAAATCGGCAAAATGAAGGATAGGCTTGATGATGAAGTTAAAAGAAGACTAAAATGAGGTGGAGGAGGAAGAGGAGGTTGGGGTGGAGGTGATGAAGAAGACGAAAAGGAAGGATACAACACGAAACGAAACGCGAAAGGAAGATGGAAGATGGTATTGGCCGTGCATCCGGAGGAATTAGCGCGGTTGCTTTGGAATCCTCGACACCCCGTGGTGCCAACAAAAGAGTTAAAGGCCTTTCGCACCTCGACACGGGGGATTACACGCCATAAAATAAATCCTCCCCTCTCTCTCTTTCTCTTTCTCTCTCTCTCTCACTCACTCACTCTTTCTATCTTTCTATCTCTGTTCGTTCATCCACACACGTGTATGATTCACCTAACTTTAACGTGTCTCTAACAATTTCGAAATAATCCGTTTAATGAGAATTCGTCGAGAGACAAAACTTGCAATTTATTATACTTACTTTTTATAAATATAAAAGAATAATTTTTGTCAAGAGGTCAATGGGTAATGATCGAATACATTTGGAAGACAATTTCTGTGGGTGTATAGTTTATCTCTTAGGATCCTTTTTAAATCTTTCTAAAAATAACTCTCGCGATCATCGTTTGTGTAAGATTAAAGGTTGCCTAGTAGATGATATTAACCAAAGTATATACCGGCGGGAAGTTGTAATGTAATATCCGGATTTAATAGCATAAGAAATATACCACCACTCGATGTATATTTTATTGTATCAACACTAATATTCCATTAATATACTCAAAAATGATTTAAAAGAAAAAAATTAAATAGTATCTTATATCATCTTTTTTCGAATCAATTGTTTTCACAAATAATTGCATCCTTAGTCTTCGTAAAAATATGAACAGAAAATGAAGAGAAAGAATTAGGAAGAGCAAGGATGAGAGGATAGGAGGATTGGAGGGAGGAAGGGAGGATTTAGCTTCTCATCAAGGTCATTTAAATTTCCTTCTTAAAACTCCTCCCGCAGCCTTCGTATTCCCGTGAACGAATCGTTAAGAGACAAGACGGACGCACTTTACCGACAGACTCTTGCCTTTGTTTGTACGCAGAAATGAAAGAAGGGGCGCCCACTCGCTAAGAAATAAAGAGTAAGAATAAAAGAGAGCAAAAGAGAGAGAAAGAAGAACGCAGGAAACGCAAAGACGCACGCGCCGACGTCACTGGTAGCGATAAAGCGCGTGCTTTTATGCTTACACGCTTAACTATACATTCTAAATGCGCATATATTAAATTTAAGTTGCCTAGTTAGAAAGTTACTGACGATCAAATTATTCATATTTATTCTACTCATATTTTGTATTCTTTTAATATAAACAATGAGATAAAAATATTCAATTAGTTCACGCAGAGGGTTGAGAATGTGTCTCAGAAAATGCAAAATCCTAGACTTCTTAATTTCATTAAAAAAAGGACATAATTTCAATCGAAAAATAAATCTGAAGTACCTGTTAGAGTATTCAAAGAATTTTTCTACACAAAATATTGCAAAATATTCAATTGATTGTTTATAACAATAATAATAAAAGAAACAATTAAGGGATGAGTTTGATCAAAGCTAGACTCGTACTACTTGTACCCATTTGTGTAAATAACAGTGTTAAGAGAAAATTTGTATTACAATTTGTAAGCATGGATGATTCTTGCTAAATGGTTTACTGTTTAGGGGCTCGTGTGACACATTGCTAGGGGTTGCATGTATAAGTATTGTACATATATATATGTGTGTGTGTATACCTAGAAAGAGAGAGGGAGAGAGAGAGAGAGAGAGAGAGTGAGTGAGTGAGTAGTATACGCATCAACGATATAGGGGAATAATGAAGAGAGAACTCCGAGTGCGGTGGACCGTAAGAGGTTAGAGCTTTCCCATGACGACTTTAATTCCAGCCATTGTTCTCTTAGCCGCGTTGTTGGCCATTTGTTATTATCCCTCTATCGTCATTGTCGTCGTCTACTCGACCACTCTCGATCGAGTCCTAAATCGTTCAAGATCTCCTCTAACTTCCAATAAATCCCTTCCCTAAATTTCCTTCAATCATTCCACCATGCTTTATTTTCTATCTACAACTTCATCAGCTTATGGTGAACATATACATGCATTTAATATATACTTATTTATTTATTAATATACTCTGATGCAACTCTGAAGCAAGCCTGGCGTTTAAAGAATTTTCAATACCGTAAAAAAGAAATGTACCATCCAAAATTTTGACACAGTTGTTCTTGCGGTGGTAACGTCAGAGTAGATTGTAGAAGAAAATATTGAAAGAATTTCCTCGATTCTACGGGGGTAATAGGAGAGGGTGAGGAAGAAGGGGAAGGGAACAGAAAGGAAAAATATGGCAATAGGATACGTCAATTCGCGGATAAAAATGGTGACATCCGGCGTGCGCCGTTAGGTCAACTGGACGACCTCGTATCCTGGGTCTTTCGTTTCTTCGAGGCCTCTAGCTTCATTGATGGATAAGGCCGCGGGTCAAACTCTTTGACTCGCGACCACGACCAGCTGCCCCCTAGACAATTTCTTATTCTTATTCTTCTTATTCTTATTCTTCTTTCTTTTACGATATTACCAAGTAGCAGGAGCAGTTGTAATTGTGGGTTGTAGTATGTTTAACGTTCATTCATAATTTCACCGTAGATTCATTCATCATTTTCTTATCCAACCATTCAGCAGAATGTTAGGAAAGGAGAATAGGGTGGAGGTGGATTAGAAAAATTCGCTTGTAACATTCTCAACTATGACAAATCATTTTTAATTGATGTCTCATATAATATCCTAGAACTACAATTGACTTTAGTATTATTACTACGTCCGAATTTTTGTCTCATTCATCTTCTAAAGTCCTTCCTCCCCTTTACCTTTCTTTTTCTGTTTTTTCATCCACGTAATTTCGTTGTTGTTTTATTGTAAGTGCATTCGTAACAGTGGTGTTCAAGGATTTTAATCAATCGTGCATTTGTGGTAATTTGGTAAGAAAGATTTTCAAATGTGCGAGTAATAAACTAAGAGAAATTAATCAGACGTAATAATTAATTTTGAGAGTTACGAAACATTTCATTTCGATGTCCCATGCATTTATATGTGTCTGCTGTTTAAGTTGTGCGTGTGTGTGTGTGTGTTTCTATGCTGTGTGATATCAGAATTAATGTAAGAGTTAGGATCAACCAGATGGTTTCGTTTCACGATTTACTCGTTAGGTTTATTCTCTCTTTTTACGTCTACTCGAGGCTTGGCATCTATCAGTATTACTCATGTCGCTATGTCACTCGCTAACGCTGCTGACTAAACGATGCTGCTGCTGCTGCTGCTTATTACCTTAAACCGTGTCAAGGCTACGGACTCTGGCATCTCTTTCATTGATCAAAAAGAGAGAGAAAAAGATAGAGTAACAGAAATCGCGAGAAAATATTCAAACAATTAGATTTTACTAATATAAAAACACAATCCTTTAACAGATTTGTGCATGTATAATAATTAGTATTATAATTGCATATCGTTGTGGCAACCAAAATTTGTGTTAAAATATTGTGTTAAAATAATGTGTTAAAATATTGAAACAATATTTCGTTGTTAAAAAAAATGATTTTAATTGTAGATAGAAAATAATTATAATAAAATTGCGATAAATTAATTAGGCCAATAGAGGAAATAAAAAAAAGGGCAAGAAATGTAGATTTTCATTTAGATGAAGTCCAGGAGTATTTAACGAGTAATTTCTTTCTCTCTCTTTCTCTTTGGTGGTAATAGTGGTGGTTGTAGGGTCTGGTTGATGTTCGCTCAAATATCGGATGAAAAGGGCGCCCAGGGTTTCTCCCCTTTTGTCGCGGAAACGTGCCTGTCTGCCTGACGTGTAAACCCGCTGCCCATTTGAGCAGCTCTCGTGACCCTTTAAAACAAACAGCGCGTCGCCCCGCGAACAAAGATTCGTAGAATGAGTGGAGTGCTGCTGCTTGTGGTAGAGGAGAAAAATAAAGAAAGAGAAAAGAGAAAGGAAAGGAAAGAAATAAATAAAAAAATTAAGCTAGCTGAGTAAGAGAGAAAGAGAGAAACGGGGAATACACGAAAAGGAGTTTTATCGAGCTTAACAAACTACGATCCTCGTTTTTCATGAGTGCCGATTTGCAAGTGGCACAGCTGCACGAAATAATACTGCCATTATTGATAGAACACTTCTCACTCTCTTTCTCTCTTTCTTTTTCTTATTTGTAGGCTTTGATCAGAGTTCATCTACGAGTTAGGAGGAGTATTGGTAATCGTTGTTGGATAACCAATCGATCTTTCTAAAGTATTTCAAAGGGGGTACCAATTAAATGATTCGTATCAATTTTTCTTTTAGTTGGAACAAAATGAAATTTCGTCTCTTTGCAATTCAAAACTCTACTAAAAAAACCTTTTTCAAAATTGTATATTAATTAATTTATTAATATCGATTCAAACCCTGACGTAACCCTGACGAATTATTCTCATTTAAATTTAAATATTATATATTTCCAAACACAACGGTAATAATTTTCTCTAAAAATTAGTTGGAATTAATTGGAACGAAAACGTCTCACCCCTTTTCCTAATCATTTATTTCAAGATCAAATAAAAATTCCCAAACAACGGTTATAATTTTCTGTAAAAATATGAAAGTTCTTCAAAAAAATTTTTCGCAAAATTTGTTAAGCGATTAGAACTTGAGCGAGAACTGAAAAGTATAAACAAGGTATAATAATGAGTATGATAAAGAAGAATAAGAAGAAGAAGAAGATGATGATGATGATGATGAAAAAAAAAAAAAAGGAGAATAGTGGGGGAGAGAGAAGGGGGAACGATATCACGAAGTGCGGTGGGTGGCACGCGCCCGATGCCAGTAACTTTAATATAAATGGTTAACTCGGGTTCTCTCTCTCTCTCTCTCTCTCTCTCTCTCTCTCTTTTACTCTCCTACTCTCTCTCTTTCTTTCTCTCTCCTGGTGTAACACGAGACATACCGGAAGGGACGTCGGCACCGAGTGTCACTCACTCATTCAGGCAGTTCTACACTCGTTTCGTTTCGCGCTCCGGCTTCTCGATCACGAAGCGTGCGCTCGCGCGCGCGACAAACAGCATCAGAAAACACACACACACATCTCAAATAGTCTTATCTTACTTCCTACAATTAACAAATAATCATTTTTTTACCATTTCGTACAAATTTGATCGAACAATTTAACAAAACTTAACCCCTTTGACATAGACCAATTTTTAATTGAGGTATCTCAGAAAATGTTATAAAAATAATAATAATTTTGAGTCATATTATAGTAAAATATATCAAGAATAATTGTCAGGTTTTTATTTAGTATATCTCAATATTTAATGAATATAATTAATTGTTAAGATGTGAGTGTTCGCTGTTTTGTTTGTGGTGCACAGGAAGTTAGTCGACAAATCGTCGAGAGAGGACTAAGGTTTCCTTTAGGTGATTTTTCAAACAATTAATTACTGTCTTTCAAGCTTGGTTAGGCTAATTATTCCTTCGGAGATTGTTCAATTATATTAATTATTCTAAATTATATGTTTGAATTATTTAAAAAGGTATGAACGCATATGTTACTTAATCGTTTGAGTTTCTTAGTTGGAAATTATAAGCAAACTTATGTTACTCTCTTCACAATTGAATCCTCTCCTCTCTTTCTCTCTCTCTCATTCTTTTTTCTTTTTATCTTGTTCCTTCTCTTTAAAAGATTTTACCGCGGAAGTTTATCGTTGCCGACAATTTACTTGGCGACCAAGAAACGAGACAAGAAAGCGACGCTACTGTTTATTACGACGAACCCCAAATGAGGAAAGAAGATTATTAAACAGAGACAGTAATATGATACCCAATTTTTGTTCTTTCCTTTCTTTTTAACCAACTCGTCGTTCAAATTAAACCACAAATGCAAAAGGTGTAAAACAATGTACTGCAATTGTACGCAACATGTGGAATTAATTTGAGAACCAACATTTTAAAAGAAATTTAAAAGATAATTGAATTTTTAGTACATTTTATACTTGTCAAATATTTGTATCAATTGGATTAGGCAAAGGTTGTATTATTAAGTATCCAAATATAATTTTTAATTTAAAAAAAGAAACAATTGAAGAAGAAAATGATGATGTACAACAAATGGGGTGCATACCTTAAAGAATTCCTGTTCCTGGTTGCTGTGATGATAATGTTGATCATGTTACTACTGATGATGATGATGCTGATGATGATGATGATGATGATGATGATGATGATGGTGTTTCGAGTTGATGTTAGAGTACACCACTACTCGCCATGATCTTGAATGGCTTCAATTAACGTTCGTTTAGAAGAGCAATTGTTTCTCGTAAATTCTTCTACTGAAACTTTCTCTCTCTCTCTCTCCTTCTCTTTCTTTCTCTTATTTTTATATTTTTCGTGTATATACTTTAATGTATTTTTATTTAAACTCGCAACCGTAAGACAAAAATTTGGACCATTTGTTTCATAGCCCTTTTTTCTAATCAGAGGATCGTCAAAGTCAGCTCGAATTAGATACAAGTCTCTTCATGGCTTCACCATGGGTTCACTAACCCTAAAAATACAACTGCACTAATAACGAAAGTTAATTACTTTCTGAAAGGGTCTCCTCTCTTTTTCTACGTGAAAGGTTTCACTATAAGAATCTACTATGGAACTTGACGTTTGTTTCTTTATTGACAGAAATGTTTAATCAAAATTGTAATTTAATCTCTGTAATTATATTCGATTGAAATGAATCGAATTTTTCAAGATCCAACAATTCGTGATATTTCACACGGTTAATAAAAATTTAATAAAGGTTTCAAAATGAATTGAAGTGGTTTAAATAGAAAAGAAATGTTTTTTTCAGTAATGATTTTTCAGCACCAAGTTGAGCATAATTCCCTTCGATGGGTTTGTTCGGTATTTCCTGCTTAAAGGACTAACTCATGGTCGTTCTCTGAACGATAGAATAGGATAGAAGATGCGACACTTAGGAATGAGAGAAAGGGAAGGTGAATTAAACTACAATCAAGACTCTCGTGTCTTTGTAATTCATCTCCATTTCTTCCTCTCCCTCTCCTTACTCTCTTTCTCTCTCTCTTATTCTGGACCAGACAAATGACCATTTAAACCAGTGGCCCAGCTACTTCAATCTCGTATAAACGTTTAAATGTCAGCACCCTCTTCTCTTTTTCGGACAAGAACACAATCGAGTAAACTTTCCAAGTTTTATTTTAACAAATCTTTCCACATTTTTTGAACGTTTCTCAAATATTTCTTCGACGATTGAAGTTTCTAATTTGATTGATTAATCGAATTGCATTTTTAAGTTTGGAAACAGACAAATGTCTGGGCTAAAATCAAACGATTGTATGTTTGTTATTCTATCAATTTAGAGAGAACAACATATGCATTAAAATATGCATTAAAATGTGCATTAAAATGTGCATTAAAATGTGCATTAAAAATTTTTCAATGACATAAATTTATGTTTACACACGTTCTAACATTTTTATTTTTCGAATAAGACGAAATAATAGAAAAATATAGACTCCAATAAGTAGAATAAAGTATATTTGTAGTATGTAATAGATTATTGAAGTTAGTACAATGTTAAAAGACAGTGAGAAACGTGTAAGTTCACGGGCCGTTGCATTTCCGGTCGCCACCATTCGATATCCCGGCACCTCCTTAAAATTCTCCCACTCTTTTTTTTTTCTTTCAGCATTCATTTCCTTTCTCCTACCATTCACTAAATTCTTATCCCTTTTTTTCTACTTCTTCATTCTCTTTCTTATTTCATTCTCAACGATAACACGTAAATCACTGTACATTGAAAAGAATTAGGATCACCTTAGTCTTTTTATATTCTTTATTATAAAATTAGTATATTTAATAATCGAATAAAAAATTGAATAGAAATTCATATAAAGTTGAGATAGATTTTATTTGAGTTTTAAAGTAATTTGAAAATTTGGATTACTGTCGAATGAAATTAACTCGAATAGTTTAAGAAGTGGATAGAAAATTCCAACGAAATTCAAAGATACACACATGCACACACACATACACATACATAAACGTAACGTTGTTAGATCTTTCTAGTCAACTTTAATGATCTATGTACACACACACACATACTAAAGAAAAATACATAATATGTATAACAACCTAGTCACCATCTTACGTCATTCGCGTCTTTAATCTCTTACACGAATTCAACAACTCCGAATCAAAATGTGTCACGATTCAAGAAAAAAGAATAATTTACCAATGTTAAGAACTCTCCTCTCTCCAAAATCTTCCAATTGATGTTGATTCAATTTTATAGAACAATCATATCCAGTATTTCTATTGCACGATTAATAATAAACTTCGATAAATATCATTCCATCAAAATAAAAAACAACCAGCCCCAAAAGTAATTCCAACAAAAATTCAAGAATATTCAACAGAAAAATTGTATCGAACTTGTTTAAACGTCAACTGGGCCAGCAGATTTAATCGACAATCCAAAGAATAAATTCATCGAACGATTTTATGGATAAAAAAAAAATATAACGTTTAAGTTAGTAAGATGCAGCGGCATACTGTTGGAAAAGAATACAAATGAAATACGTGTAAGTATACGTGTCTCTCTTATGACCGCATAATCGACCACCATTGGTTGTCGGATGCAACCCCATAGGCTAGAAATCTGGCTTGGCAATGTAGGAAAGGAAGAAGGGCCCTACCCCTACCTTTTATTTCCAGACCTCCCTTTCCCCTTCCCCCCTTTCCCACCTCTCAGGCTACATCTTTCTCTTTGAATCGAAGAATTGAAACCAGCCCAGATATTTCTGTCTCTCTTTTTCTCACTTATTCTTCCCCGTTCTTCCTTCCCCTTCCCTTCTTTTCTTTTTTTTTCTAAACCCTCGAACCACCCTCGGGGCAGGAACCCTACGAACAGCAGCTTCGTGGACCAAACCCAAACCCGTAAACTTTGTACCCTTCGATAAGCGAACGAATGAAAATAATGTAACGCACCGCATCCAAATCTATTGACGCGAACTTACACATACGTTCATAGGTTTACATGTGTGTATTTATGTGTGTGTTGGGATGTGTGTATGTATATGGATAGGATAGGAACATATTCTCTTTACTAACGTTTGTGTGATTCTTTCATCATAGGTGGCCGTTCAGCAACCCCTCTCGTCTGTAAACAGACGGACTAGAAAAGAAAAATGATGGAACTTTTTAATCTTTATTATTTTTTTTTTTCTTATTTATTTTATTATTTTGAATAAATTATTGTGGTTTAATTAAAAAGAAATATATAATTTATTGAATTTATTGAAATTAAATCTTAATATTTTGTCGGATTATTTTCAATCAATTGAATTAGGGTTTCCTTAAAATGTTCCTACCAAGTTTTAAATCAAAAGAATATTTTCCTCATTTTAATTAAAATGTTGTAAGGAGATAATTAAATAATTGTTTAAACAATTCAATATAATCGTAGAAAAAAATTTGTTCAAGCAACCAAATAGAATTTCAAATAAATTCCTATCGTTTGAAAATTGGTTAAGGAATTTTTTAGATGCAAGTTGAAAGGATAATTGAGATTATGAAATCATTTGATAAGAAAATCTTGTTTCTAATTGAAGATACATATACGCGTAGAAAATGTTTGATAGAACAAGGTAAAAGAAGAAAAAGAACTAGAGTCAGGAAAATTCCATTGGTGTACGGGATGTGATAAAAAAAAAAAAATGTCTAGTCGAAGAAGAAACTATCATCGATCGTAGGCGCATTCAAATGAAAGATAAAGCGGTCACGTTTCGAAGAGGGTTCTGAAAGACCTCGTAGCATCGTCGTCGACCCTAACTCGTCGTAGTCCCGTGAGCGACTCTGCGAATAACGCTGACGACATCGACAATAATGTAATAGCGCAAAGTAATTCAGCGAGTTACTGGCTACTTACTAAAATGCCAAGAGAGAGAGACAGAGAGAGGAACATTTACGAACTTTACACTTTTTACACGTGTGATTCTACAAGATCTTCTTTTAAATCGGTTCACGAACAAAACGACGACGACGACGATGATGATGATCCACTCACCTAACCGAATAATCTCCCCCAAAATCTTCCGGATTGTCATTTCTTGCACCGTTGTTTTATCGTCCGACGGGAACAAGAAAATGAATGTTTTCTTTTTCGAATTAGATTATTCTAAGTTCGATGTTTAATCAATTTTTATTTATTCGTATTAACTGTAATTCAATTTGTTGACTATTAATTGGAATATATTGTTCATCGTTTCAAAATTATTATACACTCAACGAATGAAATTATGTAAAGTAATCTAAAAGTAGTAGGATTTGGAAACAGAATTCGGGAATGCACATGATAAAAATAATAATAGAAATAATATTTAAGATTTGATAGAAGGAAAATTATGAAGATTAGGTGGAACAATAAAAAGAAACTTTTGAAATTTTAAACGTACCAAAAAATAAATTGCATATCAGGGTGCATATTTTAAAACAATAATAATTAAGGAGGTGGTGGTGGTGGTGGTGGTTTTGGGGGGGAAATAGAATGACCGTAAATTTAATTTAAACTAAAAATACACGAAAATCACTTCCACTTTTATCGAACACCTAATTGCATATTTAGAAATTGGTTTTAAGAGAACGGAGTTTAGAGAAGTAGGAAAATGTTAGTATGAATAATCTCAGTAACCTAAGTTATAGGCCGCGAACACTCTCTGGTACTTGGAGCAATTGATCAAGCAGCAAGAGAGTGAGTGTTTACTGGTCCCCCCTTTTGCTCGACTACATACGTGATGCTATGCGACATTCATTTGGACTGTCGATTGTTTGATGCTGTTGATGATTTAGACTATGCAGATATCCGACAGTGCAGCTATGTGCATTACTCTCTATGTATATATCCTTCATTACAATCATTTTCTCACATCAATAAATATATACCAACCCTAATATAGTTGATTTCAATTTATTAACTTTGATGATATTTTATTTTTTTTATAGATTCTAATATATGTCGTTGATTATAAGATTAGAATGATTAAATATTTAAAATGAGATCAAACTAATGCTATTGAATAAAGCATAAAAATAAATGTAATTTAATTACAATTAATATTATTAAATAAATAATTATCTTTCATGATTGTATTTAAATTTAGGTTAATATATGTATACTTAATAAAAATATATAATGTGTATAATAAAATAAGAAGTTAAAAAGAGTGTTTCATCGTTTCGTTTAGGGCCTGTTCAACTGCACGGTGGTAACTGTTTAATACTAACGCGAATAACACTTAACTTAACGTCGGGATAAGCGTGTATGCGTAATTCCAGTTGCGGGGGTGTAAAAGAAGAAACAGAGAGAGATGATAGAGATGATAGAGATAGATGGATAGACATTTTCATGTTGAGAATGAGAGAGTGAGAGAGAGAGAGAGAGAGAATATCAGTACAATACAAGAGCGTGTTGTTTCTCGTGTTGAAGGAACGCTCACGATATTGGTATGATACATTGAGACAATGAGGCGTAAATAAGATAATGGTGCGTCGTATGCTAGCGCGCACACGTTCGCAAGAACGCAAGACTACTTTTCAAACATTACAATGGTGTGTGAGTTTAAGTGTTCCTTTTAAGGGTCCCCAATAAATGACTGCAAGAATAAACTAAAGACACACTGTGCGTGTAAAGAAATACCAACAGTTAGAAAGGAAAAGGTTCTCTTCTATGGGTGGTTGGATGGGTGGATAGTCAAGAATGGTCAGGAATAGTCGAATGGATAAAACATTGGACCTTTAGGTTTAATCCATTTATTAGCTAATCGATGTCTACTTCCTAAGTCGTGTCGAAGGAAAATAAGTAATGACATTACTTTCCGGTTGACCAAATATTATTTTACACCGAGAACAGAGTATTTTTCTTGAGTTTTTCTTTTCCTAAATTTAATCAGAACATTTGTTGGATTTTAATTCAATCCTTTTACGGACCAGTATGTTTATTTTCCGATCACAGCGACTAATAATAATATTTTGTATTTTAAGAAAATATTTTTTCGGTAAAGAGTTAGAATAATAATTGGGAATATTTTTGTAGTCAAAATATTATAAAAATCACTTTCACTTTTTTCATATTTTCTTTTGCTTGGTCTCGTAAAAAAAAGGAGAGAAAGGGTTAAGGGAAAAAGTGTTTTTAGATGGTCGTAGAACTGGAATAAAATATTTTAGAAACTTCTGTTAAAGAATGAATGGTTTTTTAGGGATACAGATAAAAATCTAAAGATAAATACTAAAATATCTTAAAAGAGTTTTATAGGTTGGCTATTCTTACTTTTATGGTCTCAATAATGCAATAAAATAATAAATAGGGTTGAAAGAAATATTATGTTTTTCTTTTCTTTTATAGAAGATGCAAATAAAAGAAAAAAAGAAAATATAAAACTGTTCCAACCTTCGTGGATTTACCTGTCTCTGTAATTTCAATTGCTATTATATATTTCTGACTATTTTTTTAATTATGCTTCCATCGTTTATGAAAACAACTTGTATTGATTGTATAAATAAGATTATTTCAAATTAGTATAGGATTATGATAAGTTTTGTAATATTTGACAGGTCAAATAATAATTCAAATAATGTTACAAAAAAAAATGATAAAAAATAAATATTAAATCAATTTCAATTTGTTAAGTTTGGTTATTTTTTAGGCTTAGGAGGGATGCTGTGAATCAGGATTGAAAAGATCATAGTAAAAGCTTTTACAAATTGTAATTATCTTAAAAGAAACATTCTAGTTTATAAATTAATAACGATGAAAAATAATTAATAGTTCCTACTTGTTAATAGAAATAAAAATTTTAATTTACTTTTATTCAAACTTTTGGATAGATTTTAAAATTTAGATCTCTTCTGCAACTCTTATGGAATTAAAACTAATCAAATATAACAAATCATAATCAATTTTATTCAAAACAAACAAATAAAAATATATTTGTACAATAACTCAAACATAATCTCTTCCAATCAAATGATGATACTTCGATAAAAATGTTCTTTCAATTTGATAAGCTTTGAATGATCTTTTCAATTTCGGAAATATCAAACAGTTTAGGATAAAAATCACAGATTAGAAAGTTTGTCTTTTTTTTTGGTTTTTTATAAAAAAAATTTTTTGAACATTTATTTCTTACGTCCATACACATTGTCAATATTTATAGTTGGTAACAAATTTGCCATTATTTAACCACGCGATCATACACATAGTTTTACATATGTATATATATATATAGATATAAATACATATATGTATATATATATCTATTAATATATATACATGTATATTTATATATATATATATAAATATTGACATAGTTAGCAATAACAGTAATCATTTCTTATCGATTTGAATAATTTTTTTTTTCTTGTTATATACACAATGTACACACATATATATATATATATATATATACCATACATATAATTATATCTATAATCATAAAATATTGAAATACTTATATTATAATATAATCTATATATATATATATATATATATACATATGTATACACATATATATATATATATGTATACATACATAATGCAATTATTATGTACATATATACACATGCACGCATACACACAAATATATATATCAATACATTTATGAATATTTATATAACAATATTAATTAATATCATTTTCATATCAGTCTCATCATCCTCATTCATTGAATCCGTTGGTTTACGAGAAATTTTTATTATTGTTAATAATAATAATATTATTATTAATAATAATATTAATGATGATGATGACGATAATAATAATTCGCAAAAATTGTTATCTTATATCTAGAATCGAATTCGCAATAACTTCTTATAAACGATAATATTTTTTTAACTAAAATACGCGTGTAATTTTTCTTTATTTCTTCCTATTTAATTATATTATACAATTCGTATGTACAGGATAGGTCCATTACGATAATAAGGACTATTGAATTAAACAAAATTCCTATTAAATTAAATATAAATTAAAAATTGTGAAAATACAATTAAATACAAAATATACATTAAGACCTATACGTTGAAGTTATATACAATTTCTTTTCTTTTTTGTTGTTTTTTTTTTTCAATGCTACGTTACGCGTTAGAACGTATAAATAAAATAGAACAATAAAAAATTAAAGCATAATAGAGATAAGAAATAAAAATTAAAATAAAAATTAAGAAGAACAGAATTAGAAGATAAAACCAATTTATTTATAAATGAACATTCTTTTTTATTTTGTAATAAGTTGTAAAAAGAAAAAGAAATAAAGAGAAACCAATCGTTTCGTATTATTTACAAATAAATTGCTTGATCAGAATAAAAATATTGAACGAAAAAAAAGAAGAAGAAGAAGAAGAAGAATAGTTCAGAAATAAAGAGGAAAAATTCAGCTTTGCCTGCCGGTTAAAACGGTAATAGGTTTTAGCAAAAGTTGCGGGGGAGAGTGAGGAATTTGCCTGTTGGTTGGCTGCATCATTACATTACTGGAACAAATAGAACCCGGTGGTGAATGGGGAGACATTGGTTCGGGACTACTACCCGGTGATGCCGTATTTGAAGCTGGTTGACTCAATACGTTCGGTTGATTAACTTGATACCTTTGTTGTTGATGAAAAATGTTATGTGTTTGATTCTGACGATGATGGGCTAGTGATCTCAGTGTATTGTAAAAATCATATGGTCCAGAAGTTTGGATATTTGATACCGCAGCGATATTTGTTGGATAACCGCTTGATGTTTGGAGTAACCTTTCCATGGAAAATGCACCATGTGCCGGTGGTGCAGCAGTTGCTGGAACAGCCTGAGGTTTGCAAGGTAAACCATTGCTGGTTGTTGTTGAAACGGTGCCAGGTAAAAGACTAGCTGGGTAACCACCCGGTGGACTGGAATAAGCTGCAGCCGCGGATGGATAAACGGTACGATGTAAATAAGGGAACGTGTAAATGGTTGTTGGCCATGCCGTAGGTGCATATGGACTCGAATACAAACCACTGAAGGTCATATTTCTTTTATATGCAGCCATTCTCGATCTGGATACCGCGGAACTTCTTCTTCTCAATTTACCGGTAGTACCGCCGATAAAAACATCCTCAGAACTTGGATCCAGCATCCAATAATTACCCTTACCGGGATCATCGTAATGTCTGGGTACTTTGACGAAACACTTGTTCAGCGACAAATTGTGCCTTATTGAATTTTGCCATCCCTGTTTATTGTTCTCGTAATATGGAAAATTTCTCATGATGTATTCGTAAATACCGTTTAGTGTCAATCTTTTTTCGGGACTTTCGCGAATAGCCATCATTATTAACGCATTGTAACTGTACGGTGGTTTTTCTAATTTTTTTTTACCCTCACCAGTTGTCGTTTGTTCATCCCCGTTGTCGTTATCCTTGGTATTATTTTGATTATTTTGTTGATCGTTAACTTGATCCGTCGGATTGCTGGAATTGGAATTTCTCGAACAATCCAACGGGGGTGGAGTTTCCGTACCGTCACCTGTTACATCCAAATCACTCGAGTCGTCGCTATCACCGGCGTGCGATGCATCCGACGAAATCGATTGGCTGACCGACGGTACCGAGGAAGGTGTACCGGAACATGCTTCCGGTAATATACTACGAATACTAAAATTACTTTTAAGCGTAGTCCTTGGTGGTGGCGGCGATGCCGTCATCGTGTGTTGTTCGTTAGAAACCTCCATGTTAACCATCATTTGTTTATAATAATATTAATCCAAGTTCAATTATAATGTAAGAATAGAAAAATACGTTAAGACGTATATATTCCACTTTTATTTAATCCTACACACACAGACACAAATATTCTAATAGTTCAATTAGAAAAATCCTCTTGTGTTGTTCACCTTGTTATATATTTTGTTCAATTATCTTAGAATTCAGACCCGGTGGTGGGGTTGAAAAAAAATAAACAAACACATACATCACACAATTAACAAACAAACAAACAAATAAACAAATGAACACTTGTTAGATTATCCTTGTTAGTAACTTTAAAGATCGGTTAATAGATCTCACTTTGTTAAATATATCTGCGTTAATGTTAATGTCCAATAACTTGATCGTCAATTTTTTGTTCACTTGGTTTTTGTTTTTACACTAAACACGTATAACGATTACGTTAACGAAGAAATTATTCGAAATAATTCGATATGATATATCTCGTAATAAATATACCGTTGTTTAGAGATTAATACAAAGTAATAAAGTATTAATGAAGAATAATGAGTATCTCGACGAAATAATGCTTAAGTAGTGTTAGAACGAAAGCTAGAAATCGTCTGAAGAAAATACAACCGAGGTGCTCGGTAAGAGCATCTGCGCGTTTCTGGCAACATCCCCCCCAGAAAAAGGTTCTTATACCAAGATTGAAGTCACGCCTACTGTGTAACCAAGTTGAATGAAAAGTGAACGGCTCGACCAATGGTGATGTTCCTATCCCCTCTGATGGTAGCATAAAACGCATTGGTTACCCCCACCATTGGGCTCTTTTGCGTCCAATGTTTGACAGCAAACAATGCAAACAGCGCATAGGATCGCGGAATACATCCCTCGGAGTGGGGGTAGTCGAGGGTTTAGGGTTAGCAAGGCCTAGCCTTTTGATATCAAGTCAATGGTTCATTTCGGGCTTCGGTTATGTTAGGATTTATACTTGTTGTGTACTGCTGCTGCTGCTGCTGCTGCTGCTGCTGTTGCTGGTGGTGGTGGTGGTGGTGATGGTGGTAGTATGAATGTATTTTCTTTGGTGGGGAGCGCAGCCGCAAGAAGACGCATATAAGGCCGCGTGTGCAAACAAATCCCTGCAATCCGCACTTCTACGCCCTCCCTCGAGGATGGCGGGCTTGGATCAGAGAAGGAGGAGGAGGAGGAAGAAGGGGTGGTGTCGTCTGGTTACCTTCTGGGTTACACCAATACATTCATCACCATTCTAGTCACCTTTATTTTCTTTTCATTCCTTCTATTCTATTCTATTTTATTTTATTTGCAAGGGTCATCATCGGTTAACAAAAAACCGGACAAATAAGTTTAGGTTTAACAAACGCATGTGTAATTCAGTTTTACAACCGCATACTTTACATTTTTATTATACTAATACACTGTTTTCTAATTCTGATTCTTCTACCATTTTATTTTGAATATTCGTTGCGTTACAATTGGAATCAAAGTTTTCGATTAATCAATTCATCCTATTTGCCTTATTTAAAAATATCCTTTCTATCTCTCTTCATGAAAATTAGTATAATATTTGAAATGATTGTAAATCGGTTTGAAAAAAAAATAATATTCGATTTAATTGCGAATCAATGTTTAGCAATAAGACCAATTTTGATATTTACTTGTTAAATATAAGTCAACTATTATTATCGGACACGTTAGCTTGTTATGTATGGTCCATTCTCCTAACTCAATTGAATCATCGGGTCCGAACGAGATAATGATCACCCGCGGTGCCATAATATCCACAGTTAGATCTCTCTTCTCGCGTTAGATAAACGTTTAAATCGTCGGTACCCTTTTGATCCTTGAACCATGTGTCATTTCGTTATCTCACTGTTGTCTGTTGTCTACCAAAAGATCAAAACTTCTTGAGCAAAGGAACTTAAATGACAACGAAAAAAAAAAAACATTCAAAAATAGAACTCCTTTCCATAAAACCTAATCGTTGATCTACCTGATTGAATAATATTAGGCGAATTTGAAAAAGAAAATAATCTACTAAATCTTACAAACACAAAATCATTGGTTGGTTGGTTGATTTTAAACGCCATGATTTTTGCTTCTATGGTGTTCGTAAAAGAAGAGAAATGATTTTAGTAGCCGTTGAAGGAAATGAATGATTTTTTTTTCCAAGGATTCGTTGAGACTACGAAACATGTCGGCAAAAGTAAAAATAAAAAGAAAAAGTTAAAAGAAAGTTCTTATGCGGTATTCAGCGGCATATCTTGATTGATATTTTTTGAAACTGAGCTTTCTTACGATGAAAATGTCGTCACCCCATGGCGAGTTTCAGATTTAGTTACATCCCTTGTGATCCCTTAACCATCTACTTCCCCCCTTTCTCTTCCCAACGCTATTTTTCTTTCCTTCTCATATATTTTTTCTAATTTTGCTTTTTTCCCAACTTACAAATTCCTGATCGAGTATGGCTTTTTTGCTTCCTTTAATTTGTGTTTCAATTATTTCCCTATCGTTTTTAATTTTTTTCTCTTCGCGCAAACTATGAAGCGTTTGTGTTTCATAATTTTTTGGAGATTGCAATAATATTTGTTCACATTTTTAAAGAATTTACAATTACATCGTGTTGAATTATGTGTTGAATCTTTTTTTCTGATTTTCTTTTACCCCCTCACTCCTGCTGTGGGAATAAGAAAGGAAATAAAAAAAAAAAATTTCTGTTGCATGGTTAGACAACCAGAACTAATTGTTAAAATGGAACATTCATTGCTTTATTGTTATTTTTTAATAGCACATTCATCTTGATCTAACAAATTCTATGAATATATTCTTCCAGTCGATTATTCTTTGCACGTTTCTATGCAGATAAAAGTTAATGTTAATCAATTGAAGATGATAATTCAATGATGAAGAGACACGTTTCATTGTTACCATGGTTTCATGGGGGTTATGGAAAACGTTAGAATTCGTTTATATTTTTGTAGGAATATTATTGAAACGTGAGTGCATGAAAGTTGCATAAATTGTTCAATGTTCGTTATTTTTATTAATAATTTGAATTTTATTTTTGATTTGAATTTACTGCATTGCATAAATTTAATAACTTCGTTTATCCAATCACAAAAATTACAAAATAAAATTAGATAAATTACAATTGCATATTTAATTGTTTATAAATGTTGAAAAATTACAAAAAACCTTCAAATCCGTTCTTAAAAAAAAAAATATATAAAAACGGTGCTCGTGAACGATTACAAAAAAAAGAAAAAGAATAATAACTAACATAAATTATCTCATTATTTGTAAGATATATTCGTTTAAATTCAATTCGTTACGCACTAATCAAACAATTAGTTATGGATTTTCTTATAAAGGAAAACCACACGCATAGAAAGCATATAAGAGAAGAAGAAAAAAAAAGGAGGAGAAGAAGAAGATATCTGGACCTTATCCCTGATCCTTTACACACATACCAAGTCACCTAAATACCAGAATACCTTGACGCCATGGAAACCTAAAAACCAGAATACTTATTCGTCAACTCACCTATATTTCAACACATTGAAACATCATCACACTTACACGGTAACACATTTATACAAAACATAACCGAATAAAGCATCAGTTGACGTTTAAAACTACCACCACAGATGAAAATCTTGATACGACCCTAACTTCGGTGACTATTTGAACCCTCGGTTAGTACAGCAGCTAGTTTCCAGAAGCGAACTTAAGGTCCCACTTCTATCGATTGTGTCAGGTAGAAACTGAAAAATACACGAGTGGACCAACAAACGAGTCTATTTGCTTTCACAATGGTCACGAATTTTTTTTCTTTTCAAACCTTTCTTTCTTACCTTCCTTCTTCTTCCTTCTTTCTTACTTTCTCATTCAACAAAAAAATATGATCATCGATCGAACTCGATCAATCGCTGTTAAAAACTTTGCGAAATGTTTATAAAAAAATGCTAAGATAGGGGAGTCCCTTTTTGTACTTTTTCTTATTTTGGTTTCGAATATATCATAAATTTTTCGAGTATTATATTTTTATTATTTGTTATATTGATTTGAAAATAATTCATCTTTTTTTAATAACATCACTCGTGAATGAAAATTTCGGCTAATCCATTTGATGTTCTTAAAATAAACAAGAAAAAAAAAGATGAAATAAAATAAAAAGTACAAATTGTTTTTCATTCTCTGGAAAGAAATATTTGGTCGGATGATCTGTCAAAAAGGAAAATATAAAAAGGTATCCGTGTTATAGTAAATCTTTAAGTATAACTGTCACAATGTGTTTCCGTATCGATGAACACTCACTGACGACCGATCATCGTTGAAATACATTTTTCTAAGAAGTATTCTTGTGTGTGTGTATGTGTGTGTATTTTTTTTTTTCTTATGAATATAAACGAAAGTAAATAAAAATGGAAGAAAGTGTGACGTTAGTAAAATGGACAATAGTTAATCTTAAGTATTAGATTTTAACAGATTTTCTGTAATACTCCAAGATGATCTTACCCAATGACACGAAGAAGGGGGTTTTCATTCACGCGGATAGGTGAATAAAAAAAGACCTATCAAAATGAAAATATTTAGAAGAATTGAATTGAAGGATAAAAAACTTCAAACGATCTTCTTTTTCTTCTGTCGGTTCTTTTTGTCAGATGCAAATCTCTTCTAAGACGATTATGTTGAAACTCATCGTCCAAACACCGTTCGAATACTCCGACAAAAATAAAATACATTTAATTGAATTCATCGAATTCATCGAAATAATTGGTCTTGGGATTATATATATTTTATTTTTTTTTTAAATAAATATGCTCATTAAAATAATATTGTTATTAAATATCGATAATATTAATGAGTTGCATTTTGCATATTGAATTTGATCTACGAATTAAAATTGTTTATAAAATATTTAAAATTCTGTACAATGTTTCTAATTTTTAAACAGAGTTAATACAATCCTCTTAAATATTAAATAATATTACAAAATTAAATAAAACGAATTACTTGTATGGTGTTCATTGTGTACATTGGAACACACCTATAAAAATAACAATAACATTGTCAGAAGTTTAACAGAATTTGTAATGCACTTTGGTGAAGTGCAACAAAAACACTGCTTCGTCATTTTTCGTTTGATTCGTTTTATTTTTAACCGACAAAGCTTATGGTTAATATGAAATATGATTTTCCTTTTCTCATTTTCGTTTTCGATAACAATCATAAGCTGGGATTAAATTCAAAATCGTGTATATTCAAATAATGAACATTCAGTCAAGTTCAAAACGAATTTCCGAAAAGAAAAGGTTTGAAATATTTTATTTAAAAATACAAACACACACACACACACACATACACAACACATTAGCAACAACGAATTAAATACGAGATTAAATTTTGAAAAGTATTCTCAATTCTAGGATTTATTCTGGGTTAATATATTTTATTATTATTATTAAATTTATTTATTTTAACATCGTGGGTTAATAAATCAATTTATTTATTCCATTGTTATTTGAAACATGATTTGAACTAAATTTCAACCTCCTACGATTAGAAATTTTCTTTTTAGGATTTAGAAAAACATTGATGATATTCAGAATAATTTTAGGAACGTGAATTAATAGAATTTATTTAAAAGTTAAAAGAATTTTTAGCGAAACAAGTTCTCGGTCATTCTGGCCTTTTCATCATTCGCATGAAGCAACGTAGTTGATAACAAGTCCAATACTGTGGGCAATACTAGACACTTAGCCTTGATAGAACTACATTGGCAGACAAAGGTTGGTGAAAAGAAGACTCGTTAAGGTTGTAAAACGATTGATTCTAATATACCGAACAGCGCCTTAACAAAAAAAGCCAATATTTGTACGCACAAAAGATGGATCATAGAATGTCGTCCGACTAACTCATTCAATTCGCTCAACGTCCGCCGGGGAAGAAATAAGAAAAGAGAGAGAGAGAGAAAAATAAAAAGAAAAGAAACGCAAATATAAAACCACACATTTGAAAGATGATGCGCAATGTGTGACCATTGCGCATCATCTTTCAACAACTTATTTAAAACTGGTTAGATTTGTCAATAACCAATCTTACCTTCGTCATTTTATTTATTCATTTTTTAATATACAAATCTTAATAAAAATTAATTAATTTGTCCCCTATGATCTTTTATTAAATTAATAATTATTTATGATTTTATTAATATTTTTTTATTTCTTTTTATCATAGATCCATTTTTAAAGATCGTTTCACAAAAATACTTACGATATGAAGGTATAATAATAATAATAATAATATTAATAAAAATAATAATAATATTTATTTGTATTACCCGTTTTGTATTTTATATTTTATTTAGATTTTAGTTTTTTTTAAAAGGCAATAAAAAGGTATATAACACTGTAATATTATTGCCAAAGAAAATCGTCAATAACCTTAAACCATGAAATTCTAACGACCGCAAGTATTATAACCGAGAAACCAAAAAATCCATCCACCCTATTCCATTTCGTTGCGTCAGGGTTGCTTGGAAAAAGAAAAGGGGTTGTGTTGTAAAAACTGTCTATTGCAGGTCAAGGATTATAAATTCTTTTGGCCCTCCTTTTTTATTTTATTTTATTTTATTTTCCTTTTTTTATTTTTCTTTTCAGTGCCATAAAAACTTAGGGTTCCTTTCCTCTTTTTTATTTTTTCAGAGAAACACCAACGGTAGTAGTAAGATGGCAGTTTACGTTGCACCCATGTGGAAAACCACAAAGAAGAAGAAGGTCTATTAAAAATATATGACCGTGCTATAAGGTAGATGATGAGAGTGGGTTGGGGAAGTGCAAAAAAGGGTGATCGGTTCAAAACCGAAGGATAGAACATGTTTCTTTAAAACTAATTTGGAAGATTTATAAAATGAAAAGATATAAACTTGTTTATTTATATTTTTCTCGATCCATTTATTTCTTATATTTTATTTTTCTTTTTCTTTTTTGATTCATCATTGTTTGATTTATTTGGTGTAAATTAAAATACATCGTTTACCCTTTCCATGGTATTTTTTTTTCTATGATAAAGGTAAAGAGAAAACATTAACAGGAAATTATTTGCAACTGCATAGAAGATATTTTTTTAATCGTAAAAAAATGACACACACACACACACACATAGACGAAAGTGTTGTAATATTGTGTCGGATCAATCGAAGTTATTATATATATATATAGATATTACTATACTACTATATTACTATACTACTGCATAGTATTCTATAAGGTTTCCTCTTTCGTTTCGCGTTCCTCCAACGCCTTTCTCGATAATTGGCATTCGGTTACGTCGATAAAGGGATACTTTTGACACGCCTTCTTATATTCATTCTTTTTTTTTCTTCTTCTTCTTCTTCTATTTTTTTTTTCTACTTTCCTTGCCCTCTTCTTTCCAAGTTTATTCCTATGTACGTCCCAAGGCATTCGCAAAAACCGTATCAATATTTATAGCACCTCGTTAATTCCCCAGGATAAGATAGGTTTCAGATATCAGAGATGTTATCATCCTTCGAAAGGTGAACTCTTGTTCCATCTAACGAGATTCAATTTAGATTTTTATCTTATTCCAACCGACACCCTCTTCACCTCTCATTCTTCACCCTCTCCCCAACCCCCAATCCCCAATTTATTTTTTATGGTTTCTTCCTTAATCCAACAACATTGGATTCGATCCAACAAACATTGGGAACGAAAAGAAATCATTTTTATTATGTTCTAATTTATATTTTTTCGGTTCGTAATATTGTCACTTTAAAAACTTGTGTTCTAATTTTACGAATTAAATATAAATGTTCTTTTAAATATTTTAGCCTACGTTTTTTTTAGGTTTGTAGTATTGCAAGGTAAACATAAAAATTGGTATAATCAAGAGAAATTAATTAAAAAAATAATTTAACATTTCTAATTGTGTAAAAATTTGTAGACTATCGTATAAAAATGAATCTGTGATTTATCTTTTGAAACAATATTTAAAAAGAGAGGTAACTATAGTTATAGTATAAAATATATTTAATATTGAATGATCCCACTCGAGAAAGTTAGTAGATCTCTGATCAGCACCAAGTGGTGGTATAAGTTCTTTTAGAAGAGTGACCAGTTTCGCTTGTTTTTGTAATGCCAGTAAAGGTCCAGACGATCTTGTAATTCAATATATGCATATGTTCATATACTAAATCTAAATGTATGCATAGTAAACGATATACGTATCACATATGAAAGAGAAAGATAGAAAAGATAAGTCTCTGCTTTTCTTCAAACATTTTTTGATGACACAAGGACTCTCCTTGTCAGTAATCCTCCCCTACCCTTTTCATCTAAATAATCCAACGATTATTGGGCTTCACCATGGAGACGTAGAGAAAGAAACTAAATATTAAGAACAAACTGGTAACGCCAGTAACCGGTAATAGTTGTAGTAGTAGTAGTAGTAGTAGTACAATCGTTCGTTTCAAATCAAAACCATTCACGTTTTTCGTTGTCTGTAAGAAAACAAAAAGATTCAGGGTGTCCAATAATAATCTATTTGATTTTATCCAACGTATGTATGACCAGTGGTTCTTTTATAAATAAATCTTCTTACAATTCAAATTCAATTTTTTAATATTAACTTTTATTTAAATTTTAAATATATATCTCAAAATAATTTACAATACAATTTTAAATTCTCTTAAAAATTATGAAAAATAAATTTATTACCATTTGTATAATACAAAAAATCTAGGATATGTTTTCATAGAATATTGTTATCATAATTTAATTCAGAGCTACGATGCAACGACGAGGAAGAGGAGTGTTGAAAAATAGATAAATTTGAAAATAGAGTAATATAATAAACAAAAAAAAGATAATATAAGAACCACTGATCTATAGGATTATTCTATACCAAAAATACGACCTTGATAATACTGCTTGTAAAATTCAGAAGGGATCAACACACACCTGGAACATCTGGAAGAAATGTGGAAGGAAGTTTTTGAGTGTCCTCTCACACCTCTCTTCTTTACTCTTTCAATATTCCAACTGTTTCTTTGACTTTTGAATTTCTAGCTATGGTTGAATACACCCCACCATTACCATCACCATCACCACCACCATAGTGGGTATACAGTTTCATCAAGGAAGCGGGCACTTTGCATTGATGCATCAATTATTATCCTTCCTTAAGGGAAGTAGAGCGATGGGTATCTGTTGGAAACCACACTGACGACCGAGTGTGTCTATCTGTCAACGTACATGTGTTTTCGTGTGTGTGTGTATATGTGATACAGAAAATGAGTGGGACTAGTGTCCATGAACAGGAAGGGAATAAGGAGGCGTGAATGCTGAGATGATTGGATAAAGAGGATATATCTTCTGAAGTTTAGACTACCTTTTGTCCTATTCCTACGATCCTGTAAAGTCCTTTTAGACGTTTTACCGCCACAGTAAGTGAGTGTGTGAGTATGTGAGTATGTGAGAAAAAGAGAGAGAGAGAGAGAGAGAGAGAGATAGAAAATAGATCCCTTATTTCTCCTCCTCCTTTTTCTTCTTCTTCTTCTTCTTTTGCTCTCTTTTTCTTATTTTTTTCTACCTTTCTTTCTTTCTTTCTTTTTCTCCCTTTTGCAAATAAACTCGTCGCCGAAACGAAAAAGTTGGCTCGAAGGAGAAAGAAAAACCACCGGATGATATTCCGACTTCTTTCATCGTCCTACCACCGAAACTCTGGGATTCTACGAAGGAGAAACGAATGACTTTTCTCTCTCTCTCTCTCTCTCTTTTTTTTTTTTGAAACGTGAAACCTATTGCCACGCTTCTTCTATTCCTGTTAAATTCATTTCTGTAAATGTTGAAAAAAGTTACTGATTGATTCCCTTTTTTATATTCAGCTTTGTAATATTATTTTATTGGATATGATTTTTTTGGAAAGGTGGAGATGTATTTCTTTATCGTGTTTTAAATATTATTATTGTTATTATTATTTTTTAGAAATTGATATAATCTTTAGTAATGAGATAAGAAATTTATGAGTAGTGGATTTGATTTTTCTTTTATTCTCTTCAATTTTTGATAAATTAACTTAATGGATCTAAAATCTGGCAATGTTTTCTCATATATCTAACATAAGTCAAAGTTTCTAATCTCGTTAAATAGGATTTATATGTTCATTCAGTCTCGTATGGTTCCTCGAAGTCTCGGGATAAGCTCAAGTACCAATCGGCGACGAGTGTTTCGTCCGTTCATAAGTTAAAGTTACGACGTGTAAATAAACTCAATGGTTCGTTGGTTTATTAGGAAACTTGTCCAGTTAACACACACACTCTCTCTCTCTCTCTCTCTTTTTTTTTAATCACTTATATACTTTAACAATTTCAATATTAAAATTCTCATCAATACTCATCCATGAAAATCAAACTTTCATTCAAATTCCAAAATCACGTCCAATTAAATGATATAAAATATAATTGAACGTAAAACTTACCATCCCTATTAAAATCATAATTTAATTTTACAAATAAGAAAACAAACATTCGAAATCTTTTTTAAGAATTACGAAATTAGTTCTGATTTTTCGGATGAAAATAAAATTTATAAACTAAATTGTGTAAAATAAATCAAAAAAAAAAAGAAAAAGAAGATGAAGAAGAAGGAAAAAGAAATTGATCGGGAGCAATGCTTATTATCACTCCTATTAAATAAATCGTGTTTTAGTTAGGTTAGATAAGCCGAAAACTAAACGTCTTCAGTATTTTGTTTACTTTTCTTCACGATTCCCCTCTTCTTTCATCTGGCACACGAGTAGGAGAAGGGAACTCTCAAGGAAGATGAAGAAGAAGAAAGTCACTCTTTGATACTTTACGAATAAGATAGAAAGAGACAGATATAGGAATATGGTAAAGATGAAAAAACGTTCACAAGGAAGGTTTACGTTGATGGTTCTTGGCTCCTGTTGCTGATACTTCTACTGTTACTGGTACTGGTGGTGATGCTGTTGCTGCTGGTAGTGGTGGTGGGTAATGGTGGTGGTGGCGGTGATCTTCAAAGAGGAATCCGCGTGTTTGGCTAACATCTCTAAAACAAAGTGTAAACTAACTAAACGTCCACTCGCTGTTTACTCAGTGGCGAGACTAAGAGGAAGCTCTGCTTGTTCTGTTTTTTTCCTTTCCCCTCTCTCTTCCTTTTTTTCACCATCTCTAAATTCATCTTTTTTATTCTTGTATTTTTATTTTTATTTTAATTTCATTCCAATCAATCCAACATATTCTCATACACTTCGTTACTATTCATTTTACGTTCATTTAAGTATACAAAAATCATTATTAATTGTCCCCATAATTATGAAAATGGTCTAAGTCATATATCTCTTGTTTAAAGATATTTAATTGCATTTAATTTTGTATTTGAATTCCATATAATGTTAAAATTACAACCACTATCTAATGGTGCATTTTTGACAATATCCTAAAGATTACATTGAATTAATTTAGTTTAAAATAATGTGATGTGAGATAACTGGTAAATTTATTTTTTTTTGTAATTTTGACTTAGACCACTTTCATAATTATGGGTTTCATTTAATAATCCACCTTATAGGTATTGTACATATCTAACCCATATTTAAATAATAAACATTTTCTGTGATTTAAAATAGATCATTTAATAATTCACTTGGATTGACTTAGACTTGGACACTCTCTCAAACAAATAAATAGAAAATGATTAATTAATTATTCGATAACTTGACACGTTTTTGAGAATATAAAAAAAAGAGATGGAGGATGGGGTAGTAACGTAAGTGGAA
>JACGTP010000044.1:214279-224889 GCA_023678845.1 Mischocyttarus mexicanus | reverse complement strand
ATGGGTTTCATTTAATAACCCACCTTGTAGGTATTGTACATATCTAACCCATATTTAAATAATAAACATTTTCTGTGATTTAAAATAGATCATTTAATAATTCACTTGGATTGACTTGGACTTGGACACTCTCTCAAATAAATAAATAGAAAATGATTAATTAATTATTCGATAACTTGACACGTTTTTGAGAATATAAAAAAAAGAGATGGAGGATGGGGTAGTAACGTAAGTGGAATTAGTATCTCGAAAAATGTTATTTGCTATCCCGGCTGTAACCCAGCCGGTTTATCGGCGACTACAGCAAATCTTCACGCGTACTGGAATTAATCAACGAGCTGGTCCATCAAAGACCCGAAAGCTTGCCCCCCGAATGAGTTTGTTTATCTCCTTGGATCTTTGGGGTTATAGCAAGATACCACGTACCCAATTCGTATTACACGAGGCCTACTCTTCTCTCTCTCTTTCTCTGTCTTTCTTTCTATCTTTCTTTCTATCTTATTTGTGCCGACAAAAATTCATCCTTCCTCTTCTTCTTGGAATCCTTCTTGCATTTCTAATCGGCCAGTCTTCTAACGTCTGACGAGCACCAGCCTTTAACTCTTTTCTCTCGTTTCTCAATAAACTTTTATACTTTTTTTTTCTCCTTCTTCTTTTTCTTCTTCATCGTCATTCATTCTCTCCCTTTGAATCTCTGACGATACGAAAACTGAAAAGATTTGCTTTTATTTTAACAATTATTTCCATAGAAGAATCATTTTTGATAATTAACCAATGTTAGAATTATTAAAGTTAATTTATTTTATCTCTAGGATTATTATTTTTATTATTGTATTGTGAACAAATCAAAATACTAATTGACTAATTTTATGATCAGTATGATCAAATTAATCAATCAAATATCATCCAACAAAATAAAACAATTCTTAAACCTCTGATGCAACCCCAGTCAAATTGAAATTCAGATAAAAAGAGATGTTTCTATTTTTAAAAATAAATAAAATTCTTCTTACCAGTATTTAATTTCTAATTAAAACCTTGGAAAGTATTGGAGAAAAGAACAGAAATTACAAACAAAATAGACTAACCTCTCGTTCGTGGTTTTCCCACAAACGAGAGACTCAACGGAAACTGGAAAAGGCGAGTAGCATTTGGCGAGGGTTTTTTTTTCAAACGATTTGAAAAAAGAGAGAGAGAAAGAAAAAAAAAAGTAGCATGATCTATCGTTAGTAAATGTTTCCTCCCCTTTTTCCTTACTTTGTCCTTCTTCTTCTATTTTTTCTTGTCTCTTTTGGCCTTTTATTATTCCGAACGGTATTGGGAATATGGGTCGTTGGGTCGGGGTTAGTTGGGTCGGTCAATCGTAGTTATGGTCGTGTTACGTTTTGTGTTATATTTATGTAAGGTTTGAAGGTAGCACGAGCCTCTTGCTCATGTTTCGGATCAGCTATCGACGAGAAAAGACCATCCACGGCATCACGCAGTGACGAAAGGAAATAAAAATAAGGAAAGAAAGAATCTGATACGTTGTAGAACTTTCAAAACACTCTTTCACGTTTGCTAGAATATATCAATTCAAAATTAATATTGAGTATGTTGTCCGTACGTTGTCCATATCCGGTACTATACGATAACCCAATATATGATTTTTTTCATAAGTATGGTAAAAATAGACAAAATTTGTTCAACGAGCAAAAGTCATTGGGGATTTATTTTTAGGAATTAAGTTTTGAACATTAAATGAAATCCCTTTCGAGGAAAACTTTCAACGATGCGCCATTTGTCCAATGTGAACATTGGCGTTTCTTTTTCGTCTCTATTTTCAAACGAAAAGATTTCATTTCCTAGACCATGATCCCACTTGATGTACGATTCTAACGCGTCTCGAAGGATGTTAGTTGTAAATAAGCCTCCTCTTTCTCCTCTTCTTCCTCCTCCTATCTGTCTATCTGTCTGTCTTTTGAGAAGTTTCACTGTACAGCACCAGCAGCAGCAGCAACAGCAGTGCAAGGTGGCTCGTGTCACGACCCTCGGATGCAATAGAAGCTTTAAAACTGTAACAGCAAACGTATGAACGTAGTTTAGTTTCCTACTATCTAGGATTTTTGTCGTCAAACGAAATCTAAGACGATAGAATACACCAGTAATATATCGGTTCCGGTTGTTGGAAACTTGGGGATTAGAAAGGAACAGGTTTGAAAAAACAATTTCCCTTTCTTTTTTTTTTCCTTTCTGCTTCTTCTTCTTTTATCGTCATCATTTTATTCTATAATACAAATATGTTATTAATATTTTGATGATCGATAATTCCTTAATTTATTTGATTCTAAAATAGGATTATTGTGGAGATTTCAATGCGTGTATTGTGGTCAAGTATACAATGTTAGTTTGATTTTTGGAACTAAGTAAATATTTATTCAATTGGTTATTTTTGATATTTCATAAGATTATATTTTATATTTTGTATTTGTTATTATTTAATTCATTGGATTCTCTGTGTGTGTGTGTGTGTGTTTTCAAACCCCATAAAAATACTCACACGTATAATTTTGCATATATATAAAAATGAATAGAAACGAAATAAGATGTAAAGAAGCACATGGACAAGCGTTTGATAATCGATTTGGTTAACAATAAAAGACTGTAACGAAATCGTTTAAAAAAATATTACAATCGTTTATTATCTTCTTTCGATCCCGCTGAGAAGCCCTCTGAATACCCAAAAAAGATTCCACCACATGGATGAAAATGAGTTGAAGTGAACCGTTGGTCATTCACTAAAAAGGGGATTTCTTCTGAAAAACAAATTTTCACGCTTAGGCAATAACACATTGAAATATATCATTTCGAAAATGTTTTTAAACCTTTAGCTCAACAGGAAACCAAAAATTGGAAAATGCTCTTATTTTTTTCGAGATCAGTTTTTCAGCAACCTTGCAAGGTTACAAAGGATCGATAACTGTAGATTTCTTCCAAATTCTTTTTCTTTTTCTTCTTTATACTGTTTTTTTCTTTTTACCAGTCCAGTTCTGTCAAAATTATTCAAAAAAAAGTGTCCTTCCCATTTGTCTCTTTTTATTATTTTAAATAATATTTTCTTCAAAATGAAAAAAAAGAAATCCGAATAGGATTAATAGTTTTTCTTTTTTCTACAACAGTGTCCGATTGTTCAAAAATCATTCTTTATATTTCGAATGATTTCTCTTATTTTTCTTTCTTTTTTTCTCTTTGTTCAACATGACAACTGGACCAATAACTTATGGTTGCATGTGTTATACATAAACGGTCAATAATTTGATTTTTTTAAATTCGAAATATTTAGAAACGCAACGGTTACAAATAATCATAAATAATTTTTTGAATCACCTGTCATATTATTATTAATATTATTTTGAAATCAGATTTAAGTGTAATATAAAATTATGAACACCATTAAAATACCACGTTAAAAAACCATACGCCGAGTATCTGAAAACTTTCTAAAAATAACTGCATTCTTAACTAATTAGTTTATACAATGTCTGTAAAACGTCCGAGAAGACGTTAAACTATGAAACGTAACTTTTGGCAAAAGCACATTCCACCTCGAGTAACGTAATTGCCATAAGGAATCTGTCCCATCATCTGTCTCAAAAAAAGAAAAGAAACCATATAGACTAATTAAAACTAATTTAAACACACATACACACACACACGTTAGATCAAATTATTTTTAGATACCACATACGGATTCAGATTTTAATTCTAACCCAATAAAAAAAAATAAGAATTTCTCTGAACATTGTAATCGAACCAATAAACAATCTCGTTACGGATAATCAAAGTAAAAAAATCGGATAAAACAAAATAGAAAGAAAAAAAAATTAAATCCAAGAGAGAAAGTGAGAGAAATCTATTTCCACCATTGAGAGAATCAAGCCCACAGGGTTCAATTACTTTGAGGGTGGACCAACCAGATCGTTTGTTGGATGGGGGATCATTATCGGGGAATTGTGCGTATCGCGAATATTCCGTGAATCGTTGAAAAACACCCCAACCTGGGTTAAACTTGGACATACCTCCACCTACACCCACATACACACACACACACACACACACACATCTATATATGCGTGTATCCTCATTTCGTATAGGAGAAGAGTAGAAGAGGATTTTGTTAGACGCAAAATTGGATTGCTAGAATAAGTAAAAGTGTATCGAAGATAGTAAAAGGGGTTCCCCCTTGCCCTCCTCTTTCTTCCCCCTCCCATTAGGGTATTTATAAATCCAGATTCACGCGGTGAGACATCTGTTGTACGAGTTAATAACACTACCCTTCGTTTCAAACTCACCCCCATCCCATTCCTTCGCCCTTCTCGTCACCCATACCTCCTCGCTCCATCCCACCTCACCCCCTACCCACGCTCCCTTCCTCCAATACTATTTTACCTTATTCTTTAGCTCGTTACTATTACTGAAGAGAAGCCCCTTAACGTCCTTACCCAACAACAACTCTCTTTTTCGGGCCTGTATTCCTCTACCCCGTAGTTGAACATGTCCCGTGTTACATACCCCGTTTCATAGACACCCCGTAGGTTTTTTCTTCGACTCTGACACAGAATATCTTTTTCTTCATCCTTCTCTCTCTCTTTCACTCGTTCCTCGTGGTTTCTTTTTATTTTGTATTTGAACGATACATGTGTAGGTTTGGTACAGTATGATGTGTTCCTATAGAATCTCGTTTTATTGATAACTTGTTCCTCCATTTGATTTTTCTCATCTTTTTTGGCACGAGTCGGTCCTTATTCATTTGTCGATGACAATACACGTATTTTTTTTTTGAGAATATTTTATTTATTTGATTTGATATATATTTTTGATACTTTCGTAGAGAAAGCTGTTACGAAAGGTACTACTACACCTGTGTATATTGGATTAGTGGATAAAAGAATGTCGGATTTTTAGTATCAATTCAATTGGAAACTCCGACATTTTTTTTCCACCGACCTCAATAAAATTGGATTCTTTTTTTTTGTATATTTTTTTTTCCTCTTACCTTGCTTGCTTGTTTGCTTGCTTTCGTTTCCTTGAAGCATAGTTTTCTTTATCTGTATCGTTTGGTCTATTTAGTGCTTGTTAACGGCTACAATAGGTCGCAGCTGATCCCCTTAACGAGGTCGAAACTTTCAGCATTGTGCGAGGGTGTGTTTGTAAGCCTCGTTGTCGCGTGTCCCAAAACTCTCACTAACTCTCTCTCTCTCTCTCTCTCTCTCTCTGTGTTGTACGTTCAAAGTATAAACGAATATACGACGAACCAATCTACCAAATATACCTATAGACCCCCTGTAGTCTTTCTTGAAAAAAAAAAATAATATAGAAAAGAATAAAAGAAAATCATGTCTACTATAAATAAATGTTTCTTCATTCAAGTGAGAAGAGCGTATCGTACACGCACCAGTTGGTTCGACCGGAAATGTACAATCCGATTTAGATTTCTTTTTTTTTTTTTTTATATTGTATAACTCGTGTGAATTCCTTTTTTTCTTCTCTCTCTCTCTCTCTTTCTCTCTTTCTCGCAAAAAAATCGTATATAAAATATTCAGATATTTACAATAACAGTACTAGTTGCAACTTAAGAATCCACTTTGGATCCAAGAAACCATATTTCGGCTAGCAAGAAAATTCCAGTCAATTTAAAATTAAAATAAACACAAATAGTCGGTACTTTTGATCAACTTTTGTGGGATGATATCTAATCGGTAAACATAAAAATTAAAATCTCTCTTAAATCGGATAAATTTAAAATAACAATAATTTTCTTTTTCGCGTGTCATTGGTCGAAGTATAAAAAGATTAAAGAAAGAAATGCTTAGTCCGGTTATTCGGTGTTGTTGCAAAGTCACGTACGGAATAGAAATTTACCAAGTGGGATGGGGTGGTGGCAGTAAGAGTGGGGAGAAAACCAACGAGATTATTATTTGTTATTTTTTCGATTTAAAGTAAATTTTGTACAGGGGAAAGATCGTGGTGGTGAAAAGTTTGTTAAAGAAGTCTCAGGGATCTTGGTTCTTTTTTTTTTCCTTCTTCCCGATTAGGGTCCTTGTTATTGCCGCGGGCAGGTGAAAAAGAAGAAGAAGAAGAAGAAGAAGAAAAAGTAAAGCCAAGATGTAAAAGAAGGTCCGTCGTAGTAACACTTGGTTATTATTATGAATCCGTTCAAAGACCCTAAGCAAGTTTTTATAACCAAGTTACAATGATACTGTTGCTTTTTGCCAAACTCTGTTATTTTTTTTATATTTTTCCCTCTCTCTTTTTATTCCCCACTTTTTTCTCGACTATTGTAACACTCGTTCACACCTTCTTTACAAATCCATCACCCCTCCCCTCGTCCTCCTTCATCGATTATTGTTATAGTTATTATTATTTATTATTATTTATTATCATGTTCATCCCATTTCGTTCCTTTTTTTAAAACCATACCAAACCCAATTAAATTTTGAAGGATGCACCTGCTATCATTCACCTACAATACCTTCAAAACAGGATCGATATTCTGATTTTTTTTTTTTCTCAACAGATGTGTTTTCTTCTTCTTCTTATTCTTTTAAAAGTATGCGACTTCGTGACTGTCTGTGAACCTTTGCAAAGAAAGTGAATGAAGGAGGAGTGAGAGAGGGAAGAGGGTAGAAGAAAATAATCATCGACGGATCAAATTTTTACGATAGATTTCCTGTTTTTGTCCGAGTATATGTTAGGGGATGACGATAACAAGAAAACGTGCATGATCATTCATTTCCCAACAGTAATTCTATATCTGGACATTTCTTTTTTTTTCAAAAAAATAAAAAAGACTTTCTTCCAGTTTAAGATTCTCTTTTCCTTTTCCCTTTTTTCTTCCTCCTTCTTCTCGTACGATAAAAGCTAAACGGGGCAGTGTAGTTCGAAAACAGGTCGTAAAATTTGTGGAGATTAACACATCGTTTGTTAGACGACTTAGCCAGTTTCAAAATTTAGGCTAGTTTTCTTTCTTGTCCTTTTACTCTATGACACATTTCGTATTTCTTTTTTATTCTTTCATTGAATTGACCAATAAATAAAGTCAGCTGTACGAAAATTAAAATAACGTTAACTAAACGTTACCCTTCTTTTTATTATTGAAAAATTCCACTTTTCAAGACCACACAACGATACTTCAAACAAAAAATGAAATCCTATTAATTTTAAGTTAAACCATGTATTAAAAAACCATGACTCCACCCATCATCTCTCGCCTTTTCAACTTTTAATGTCTTTCCTTATGAACTTTGTAACATAACTCGTGTTACAGTCTGATCATAAAAATGTAATTAAAAATATATTCAAAAGTTCTTTCTTAGAGAATAAAATTAAAACAAATACATGAAACAACTCAGGGACAGTGTCCAAGAGTTGAACATTTTTACAAAACAATTTACATGAATCTAGTTTGTTTCTCGAATCGTAAAAAATAAAATAAAATAAATGAGAAAAGGGTTTCAGGATTGAAGAATGGAATAGGAAGGGGTTGAGGGTTGGGGGGTAAATTTAATACAAAAATAACGGGCTCCTTTAGTTGATGCTAACGACTTCGACGGGAATATACACATGCATCATTGATTCCCACTCTATGTGTTTCCGTGCGTATACGTGTGTGTATTTGTATGTGTATTTGTATGTGTATTTGTGTGTATGGTGTATACACGTGTTTCTCATCGTGTTACTCGACTCATATCCACCTATTTGTAAGAGAGACTGTAGAAACAGTCGCGTGTCTCTGTTCTCTAAACCCCCCAAACACCCTCTTCTTCCTATTTCTTTCTATTTTTTTTTTTTCACTACTTTTTTCTTTTACTGTTTTAACTGCGGGATACCGGTGGTGGGTCACGTGTCGTGAGATCCTCCTTCACGATTTGCACGTTCGGTTGCTTGCATTTGCTAAACCTTCATCATCCAACGATGGTCTTGTGTCTCTTACGTCATCCTGGTAAACGTGTATGAATGGTTCAATGATAGATTTCTAACGATTGATACGTTCAAGTTGATTGTAAATCAATTTTTCGAAAGGGGTTGTCTCTGGTTTTAATTTATTTTTTTTTTTATATGTGAGACGTGAATCTTTGACAATTTGTTTTTGGGTAGATTATTTTATTTGGGTTGTTATTGTAATGTTTGAGTCATTCACAAATATGCAACAATTTAAATTTGTACTCCGAGTCATTACATTTGATAAATAATTTTTCTTAGAGATCAATATTAGTTAAATAAATTAATAATACTTTTAATACAACATTTTACTTAATCACACATCAATTGTAAATGCTTTAACTCGTTGCTACAAATATACCACACTTGAACTCCAATATCACCACAAATAATTAAATAAAATCAAATAAAATCTAAAATAAAATCGATAAAAACAATAACTCAACCCAGAGTTATAATTATTTCTACCGATCCAAAGTTGTTCTCATTCTTGTGATTGAAGATTTTCCTTGGGGAAAAAAAGAAAAAGGTTACGTTTAGTTCAGAAACATAGTATTATAGACACCGGGGGATAGAGAATTCACCGGTTGTTTTCGTCAGTTGAGGGGGGAGTATGACGGAGGGTAGTACCCAGGTTTCACCACGATTGCTGTAACAGCAGCAACGCCAGTTGACAGGAGAGACGCGCATATCGGTAATGTAACCAATCACCAACCAAACCCGCGCCGAATCTCCACCTTCGTATATAAGGTCTTTGTATAGTCCAGTTGTTTGTATGTGTTATGTATACCTGTATTAGTAGTAGTAGTAGTAGTAGTAAGCTCCCTCTTCTCCTCTTTCCTCAATTCCTCACCAAAGTTCCTTTCCTAAATCCCACCCACCAACACCATTCCCTAACTCAGGGACCCATAGTCGAACCTACCACCTCTTTTTCCCCCTTCCTCCTCAACCCCTGAACCCCACCCCTCTCTCTCACTCTCTTTCTACTGGCAGACATTTCGAGTTGGTTTGAGTCCGGGTTAGTCTCGTAACGAGGAGTTTAATGACATCGTCGACGTCCATGTCGGACATGTGGACACGTCCAACACGAACCCATCCTTCTCACTCTCTCCTTATATTTTGATGTGTTCCTCCCAGGTTCACAACGTTCTTCTTCAATCCACCACGAATTCAAACTCCCAGCAGTAATTCTTTCTCTTTTTCTTTCTCTCTCGTTTACCTAGTACACACATACACACATATATGTATTTTCCACTTAGGCAAGGGTAGTTTTCTCTTCCTTTTTTATATTTTTCATGCGTTTCTACCAGGTTCTATTAAAGAAATAATAATGTTAATGAATATCAAAGGATTAGAAATAAATTCGTGATACAATTTTGTCGACAATCGATACATCATAGTTCGTCCCAAAATTTTAATTTAAAATTCTTTGCTTGTAACATATTTTTTCCTACAATCAAATTTTTTATTTCAAGTATTTATTAAGTAGAACAAAGAATAAATGTATTGATATTTGAAAAATGATAGAAAAATGAAAACCGAGATGGAATGAAGGTAAAAAAAAAAGAAAAAGGAGGGAGACGAAAAAAAATAGATGGAAAATACGTGTAAAAAGTTTCGTAGACAATTTTTCGAAAGTCGAAAGCCCGGATGTCACGTTTCGTAAGTTTGCTATGTTCTCACCCTTGTTTTTAGGGAGAAAGAGGAGAGGAAGAAAGGGGTGGTGGTGGTGGTGGTGGTGTTCGAGGGAGGCTCCGATTGCACTCGATATACACATGTAACATTTACGCACGTGCGTGAAATGTCGCGTACACGACCGACCCTTCCTTCCTTCCTTCTTTCCTTCTCTTCTACTCTCACTGAAACCCCACCACTACCATACACCACCATACACCACCATACAATACCACCATCTTTTTCTATCTCTCTGATTGCGAGTAGCAGCGTGTCGCAGAGATTGTACCAAATGATTTGTCTCTTTGCGGCATCCGAAACTACTATTCTACTCTGTTACACACACACACACACATACATACATACACACAGATATATACACACATTTATTTGCTTCTGAATGATCGTTATTCGTCATCCTTATTTTTTTTCCCTCGTTCCAACTATTCCAGTTCATTTTCTTTATTTTTTTTGTCTCTCTATTATTCCGATTTTAATAAAAATGGTCTACGAAGTTCTAAACTTGGATTAATTTATTTAATAAAAAAAAAATAAAAACAAGATCGTCGAAATTTGAGTATTGAAAGAATAACATTCATCGAAGATGTGTTTTTCTAAATAAATAAAAATCAAATTCATGAAAAATCCCTTCGAAGGAAAAGGACTCGATTTTTAATTGAAAAATATAAAACTGGATTGTTTAATTTATGATGAAAAAAAATTCATGAAAATATTATTTTAAGAAAAAATTATTACAAGACTAGAATGTTGTGTCCGGTATTTTTCTTTTTGTTTCCCTTTGCTTGTTACTCGTTCTTCTCAGTAAAATCCTTTTTATGTTATTTTTCTTTCAACCTGAAAGAAGAAGAAGAAGAAGAAGAAGAAGAAACTGAAGCTGGGACATCAAAAACACATCGTTTTATATTCCTCTCTCTAAATATATGTGTATGTGTTGT
>JACGTP010000044.1:185047-213021 GCA_023678845.1 Mischocyttarus mexicanus | reverse complement strand
GAAGTTCTAAACTTGGATTAATTTATTTAATAAAAAAAAAATAAAAACAAGATCGTCGAAATTTGAGTATTGAAAGAATAACATTCATCGAAGATGTGTTTTTCTAAATAAATAAAAATCAAATTCATGAAAAATCCCTTCGAAGGAAAAGGACTCGATTTTTAATTGAAAAATATAAAACTGGATTGTTTAATTTATGATGAAAAAAAATTCATGAAAATATTATTTTAAGAAAAAATTATTACAAGACTAGAATGTTGTGTCCGGTATTTTTCTTTTTGTTTCCCTTTGCTTGTTACTCGTTCTTCTCAGTAAAATCCTTTTTATGTTATTTTTCTTTCAACCTGAAAGAAGAAGAAGAAGAAGAAGAAGAAGAAACTGAAGCTGGGACATCAAAAACACATCGTTTTATATTCCTCTCTCTAAATATATGTGTATGTGTTGTATGTATGTGTGCAAACGGACCATCCACTTTTGTACCCAGCATCCCTTTATCTTACCCATGCTGTTACTTGTGTGCTGCAAATAAAGCTCCACTGAGAAACAAACAGGGAGAGTAGAAAAAATAATAATAAATAAGAAAAATAAAAGAGAAAAATATATATGTAAAAAGAAAGATAGTTGAGAATATAAATTGACACTGTTATGGGACACGTTGGACATGGTCGTTCGTTGTAGATCTCGGATGACCAGTTTCTATGTACCTACCTTATATATATTTTCCTCTCTTTCCTTCATCTCTTATTATTATTATTCTTCCACATTTTTTTCTTCTCTATCCTTATCTATCATTTCTTTGAACGTTTTTCTAGCACAGGGTGTTTTTTCTTGGTTACATTAAAACTGGAAATGTTGAGAAAGAAAAAGAGAGAGAGAAAAAAAAAAGGATAGTAACTTAATGAAATATTCTGAGGATTTATTCGTGAGAAAGGATAGAAACTTGTCTAACATTGATCAACTTTGACAACTTGTAATAGAATATTGATAAGTTTTATCTTGAACAACTGTCCTTAAATGGTATATTCACATTTTTCAAACTCAACACATGGTGTCTAATTATCAAATGTTAATAACTAATCAGGCTAGGTTGACCTAACGGTTATATAATCCAATTATTTGGTTCGATCATAGTTTGATTTTATAATCATAGAATTAGGATGTATTTTTAAAATCCAATTAATCAATTATTAAACTAACAATCTACCTCATCAACCAAATATTACCCAACTAAAATGATCTGACATATATTTTTTTATATCATAAACAAAAATACACTCCTCAATTATTAATGAAATAATTATTGAATTATTCTTGCTATCATTTACAATATTTTCAATCCTAATTACTAGAAAAAAATCTTTAAATAATAAATATATATATATAAATATTTAAAAAAATACAATATTTTAATAACGAGATAAAATTTTGTATAAGATTACAAGATAAGTTTATCAGTTAGTCAGATAAATAGATATCAATGAAAATAGTTGGCTTTAGGTTCTTGAAATAGAAGAAGAAGTGGAAGAAAGGGGGAAAAAGATATAATACTAGTTTGTTAACGTGCAATGTCACGTGGCGTAGAATGATACAACTATATCAGTTTTGTATCGAACGAACGACAGGACACGTGCCTGATTCAATACGTTTACATGAACCCTATAACACCAGTCTTTGTATCGTATTGTCGATCATAATCGCGTTTGGCTTCCATGATCTCTCATATATAATACAATTTTCATAAACTCCTACGAATTCGTTCCTACGTGTGTACACCCAACTACGAACATATTCTCACGTGTGTGTGTGTGTGTGTATTTGACACGTAAAGTTAAAACTTAAAAAAGAATTGTCGAATAAATTAATTCAATTTATATTTCACGTTCAACCCAATTGAAAATTTGTTTGAAATATTTAACAAATAAATTATTTTAAAGAATTTTATTCACGAACAATTGAAACGTTTATGGTGGTATAGTGTTCTGGTTATTGACCATAAAAATAAGCAGGAAAGTTGGTTAGATTTTTGTTATAGTTTGAAAGAAAACATTTTGTCAATGGTCCAGTTGGAACACTTTCACAAGGATTGTTCTTTTAATCGTTCTTTCAAGCACGATTTCTTAAGTAAAAATGTTAAAGGAAAAGAAAGAGTGTGGAAAATCGATATAAAAGGAAAAATTTACTCATTGATTCTTCGTTCTATAATTGAGTCTATTCTGTTAAGTTTAGAAACGAGTGTTGTTAGTTTACATTGTCCACTCTTTGACCACGAGTTTCGAAAAGATTGTGTGAAACCATAAGAATATTTAACTTTTACTGTGAGGGCTAGTCTTTTGAGAAATAAAAGACAGGTTTTGTATAAACAAGTAAACAATGTTATAAAGGTATAATGAAATTCAACCTTAAAGATATTTTCTCTCGACTTTCAAACGAATTTTCTTTTATTTTTTGGATTTTGTATGCAGTATTTTCAAAATGTTAAATATATTTAAACAAGAGAGTTATTTTAAAAAAAAATATATAAACGAATGAAAATAATTGAAAAAAAAAGAAAATGGATTGAATAAGGAGAGTATACTCGTGGTAGTATTATCCCCACTTTGAAGAATAATGAATAATTCCCCATGGATGATACATACGGGTATATTTACGTCAACTAAGAGAATTTTACTCCGCGATTTTTGTTCCTTACCACCCTAACTTATTCCATGTATGTTTTGTATGTTTATTACATATATGTGTGTGTGTGTGTACGTATTATCATTAAATAACAATATACCCGTGGGATTGAGAAAGATTCCACGTTTAAATATCACTGACTCTATGGTTCTTTCATTTTGACGTTGAATTTCATCGGCTTACATTCACTCTTTTGTATATATCATTCATATATATATATTAGTGTGTGTTTATTAGTGAACATGTATAAGTGTGTATAGACAGGAGTAAATTATTGCTAAATAGCTACCGGCGGATGTCAAGATGCGGGTATTCGTTCGGGTGGTCGTGGGATCCCTACTACTATCGAGAGAACTCTACCCCGAAGCTACAGAATTCCAAACGCTATAACGCAAATCACTATAACGCCTTTTACCTTTTATCCCATTGATCTTATATATTACCCATTTTCTAACATAAGTTCCTATTACAACCAACGACTAAACATACAGAAATCAATCCTTTGATATACGTCATTTCAATACAATCATTATCCAACCATTTTTTAATTAGGAAAGTTAATTAAGATACTTTTTGTGTGTGTGTGTGCAATCTTACATAAAATATTTACAATTTGTTCTTTTTTTTTTATTTATTTATTTATTTTCTAATTTAAAAAAACTATCTCTCCTCTTGCAAATACTTTACCTTCTCACCTACCCACCCTAAATAAAATGTCAAATCATTTCTTTTTTTGGAGATCGTCAAGAATCTTTTCTTTCGTAAAGAAGATTATAAAAAGAAAATAAAAGTAAAGGAAGAAATATAAAAATGTATGTGTGTGATTTGTGTGATATTCAACTAATCTTAAACGATTTGTTAAGCATATTAATCAACGTATGTATGTATAGGAATTATTTAAGAAAGAATAATCTAAACTTGGAAATTTATCAATCGTCTTTTGAATTTAAAACCCTACAAAAGGAACGGTCTCATTCGTCGCGTAGGACATTGACGGATAAGTTTCGTGGGAGGATATTAAACGTTCCTTGAGTTTTGAAATATCGTAGGATTCATTTTTCCCCTACACTTTGCTTTACGATGATAATGATGATGATGATAATGATGATAATAATAATCTAAACAAACAGAGAGAAAGAGAGAGAAAAAAAAAATTATCTACGTGAACGTTTCTACGCATTGGTTCTTTCTTCTTCAAAAGTCATTTTTATTCCTGTTGACAGAAAACGCATTTTTATGCAGCTCTTGTTTTTCATCTTTGATATTTTTCTTTCTTCTTTTTAATAACATTTTGTTTGTTCTTATATTTAAAAATAATGTAATTTTCGAAAGATTACTTTGTTCTCTTTTATTTCTAGTTTCGTTACAATTTACAAATTTACGATTTACAATTTCTTTTTCTTACATTTTTTATCTGTTAATAATATTCTCGATACACGAGTATCAAAGATTGTTTGATTTTCCTTTTTCATACACACATATATATAAAAATACCTACAAATAGACAGACAGATAGAAAGACAGACTAACACAAACGATATAAATATTCTCTTTAGTTATTATCTTTAAAAAAAAAAAGAAAGTCGTATCTTTCGTCATTCGAAATCCATTCCTAGGATAATAATTAAAAATATAATTGAACGAAAATCATTATAAATATGAGAAGAAAATATCCGATTAAACATATTTCAATCAAAATTTCTCACACACGATTATGACTGATAATATATAAAAAAAAAATATAATAAAACTTGTATCCGCGAATAAAATAATAATAATAAGAAGAAGAAGAAGAAAGTGGGAGAAAAAAATGGAAAAAATATTTGAAACGTGGGGTAAGGTGGTGTGGGATAAAGGAAGGATGGACAAGAACAAACCTCCCCCTTCTTCCCCCCTGTTTTCCCACTCTCTCTCTCTCTCTCTTTCTCTCTCTCTCTCCTAACCTGTTTGCTTTCCCATTCTGTTGCAGTTCGTTCGTGACAAATGGTGAGGGCAGGAGGGTGAGGGGGAAGAGGAGAGGGGCGCCACGGAGCTACCGGAATTTTTTGTTGAAACTGAATGGACGAATAAACGAACAAACGGTATTATTCGATCAGTTTTGACCTAAATATTCTCGACAAGAATCAACATCCTCTCTCCATTCTTTTGACTATTGTCCACCTACGATTCCATTTCATCTTATTCTTGTCCTCCTCTTTCTTTCTTTCTTTCTTTCTTTCTCTATACTGTTCTGCGAGAAGGTAACACGCGCTTATGCCAATGGTTGCACAACAACAACAGGATTTTTGACTATCTCATTCGATTCTTCGGATTCCACCCATCGTTTTTCTCACATTTTCCAACCTTCCTTCTTCCCCTGCTACCCACCGTCACTGCTATTCCGTTATTTAGACAGTAGTCTCGTGCGGAGAAACCAAATTCTTCTATTGTATTGTCGCAACATGATTTACGAATATTTTCTAAAACCAGTAGCTGTCGTTGTCCCCTACACTCCACTCTTTACCCTCTACTCCTTACTCCATTGCCCAGTAACTCCTTAATGTCAGGTTAAAGAAAACAAATGATTGTGTATTTGGTTATTTCTAAGAAATAACATGAACTACCAATACTCCTGAGATACTCTTTTGGTGGAGAAACAATGTCGGATTTTTCCCCATTGAATCGTGGCCAAAAATTTGACATTTCTTTTTCCACCAACCCAATATAAATTGAAATCTTGCTAAATGACGTTCTTAAGGAATTACGATTAGTTTTTTTCCAAATTGAATTTTTAAGAAATATAGAATCGGTGGAAAAACAATGTCGGATTTTTTTTTCATCGAATCCTGGATAAAAATTTGACTTTCTTTTTCTACTAATTCAATACATATATATACATATATTATAAATAAAATGTAAATATATTGTATATAAAATGTAGAACCATAAGAAATGGTAAGGGAAACTGTTCGTTGGCACCATCCCTATTGGTTGGCGAAAAAAAATAATGGAAGAAGGAAAACTAATGGTCTTAGAACGAATCCTGATTTTTTTTTTTCTTCTTCTTTCTCATCTTCATCATCTTCTTCTTCTTCTTCTTCTTATTATTATTATTATTCTTTTCGAAAGATTGAAATCTAAGATCTAGCATTTTGGGTTCGTGTCGTTATTCTCAATACGAGTTTTATATATTTTTTTCTTTTTTTTTTGAAAAGTTAACTTCATTCGTTGAATTATTTTTCTGACACTTGGCACAACAATCTTCGATTGAACAAAAAAAAAAAAAGGAAGAAGAAGTTTACGAATGATTGTTGTTCAATGTCCTATAATAAATCAATTGCTACCGTTTGGTTAATATATCCATGTATGCTTTTGTACGTGCGTTTAACTATGACCATTTTTCTCTTCTTCCTCTTCTCCTTCAATATGTTTTATCTTTGTTAGATCTTCAAATAATTTCTCAGTGATCGTGGATATTTTTATTTAAAAATTCTTCTCATCTTCTTCTTTTTTCCTTCCATTTCAACCTTTGGAATCAGAATATATATCGATTAGATTGAAAAGGAAATATTGTATAATATATTTTATTTTTGAACATATTTTAAATAATAAATGGGAACAGTTGGGATCCTAAAATGTCTTAAACGATTTTATTCTCTTTTGAGATAATTTTGGAACCCATATACACACACCTACACACACATTCTTGAAGTATTTTAAATAATAAAACAATATTAGAACACTATAAAAATCTTAATGACTTATAACATAATTTTTGGTGACAAATATTAGTCAAATAAAATTTAATAAATTACTTTTACCTTTTTCTCCTTCTTCCTGATGATTACGATGAAATGAAATTAATCAAAAATACCTCTAAGTTCCATGACTTTAATAAACTTACGAATAGATTCAACTACGAGTGGTTCTTTAAAAACATCCAATTTGGTATTACCATTTAAATTACCCAACACTTCTTCTAAAGTTTCCTCGTTATTTTTATTAGCAATCATACGTGGATACAACACTAATCCAACAATTATAATATAAAGTCGTCTTTTTCTTATAGCATTTTCTATTTCCTTTAATGTCGGTGGTTTTGTTTTGCAATTATAAATATCCATTGAAGTACTCAGTAATTCTAAATATGTCGGCAGAAATTTATAATCCTTCTTGTACCTCAAACTTATTTCCGGACACATGACGAAAAAGTGAATTAGGTCTATGACAGGTGACGTGTAACAGGATCTTTTATAATCAATCTAAAATCAGCAAACGTAAAATCGTTGCACGTCGATAAGAATCATAAAAAATTATTTTAAAAGGGAAGATGGGGAGAAGTGTAATTTTTGACCAAAAAAAAAATAAATCTTACGAATAAAACGTTGTACGGTAGATCGTCGTAGTGAGAGAACAACATATTATCGATATTTAAATCGCCATGATTGATGACACAAAATTCATTTAAATCATGATCGTAAATTTGTTTTCCCATAGTTCTTATTTCTTTGATAATTTTATTTAATTTGTAAGAAATTACTAAAAATTCTTTACCCCAAGAAGATATCTCGCGGGATACATTTCTTATACTGTTTTCGCATAAATTTAAAAAACTATCTGAAGGATTGTAAAGCCATCCACCGTGCAACATGTTAGGCCAATTTGGATTCTGGAATAGAAATTAAATGTGGTAATAAATCTAACTATTGTCGAAATTTATTAGGATTGGTTGTTTACATTATTTGGTAAAGGACGACACACACACACATACACATACACACATACATACAAGTATATCATTAAATTAATTTATATATTCTATAAAGACAAACAAGAAAATTTAAAGTAACATAGAAAATAAATATTAAAAATTAAATTGACACGCACCTTTTCGCAAAGGGCCACAGATGCGGCATGAAAAACGGCCAATTTTTTAATAGCATAGTTGCAATAATCTTTGGGCAAACCATTCCATCGATCCAGCATACGAAATCCGAAAAAGTTTAAACTATCGATGATGATTATTTTGGAATTTGTCGAACAGTAAATCAATTTAGGTCCGAATCTTTTTCCAGTTAATTTATACATCTTTTCTAATACCGAATAATACATGAAAATTTCATTTTGAAACAAACCTTCGTTCCTGTAAATATCCAATAATATTGGTCTGTCTATTGGTTCAGATTTAAGAATAAATTCGGCATTGTATTCGATAAATGGCCATCGTGGATTATTAAATTTCACCGTACAAAGATAAACGTTGCTTAACGTAGCATACTCTGTGTTACATTGCGTGAAATTATATTCTGACAATGTTATAGTTTTGTCTCTTAAAATTTTACAAGTAACTTCTTGGATAAAATCAACATCCGTGTTGAATTTTTTCCTAGGTCCAACTTTTTTCCTTCGAACAGATTTCTTTGGACTACTCGATTCCACGATGGCCATCATCTCCATTTTTTACGACTTTTCTCTTTCCTTTTTCTATCTTTTCTATAACGTGAGATACGTTAGCGTCTTATTACACTATCACGAAACTAAACGAACATTCGGTAAATATATTATCGAAATTTCAATGATATTTAAATGGTGGTGGAAACTAAACATTTTCGACATTTCTACGACCTTGTGTTGGTTGTTAATAAATACAATAAATAAATAAAATCTATTAAATCCGATTGGATGTTGTATCTTCGAACATCGTACGAATTTACATAACACTTTACAATCAAATTTCATTTTAGTTTATTTTATTCAACCAGGGTACGTGGTGTAACAGTGTAAGAAAAAAAAAGAAGAGTACAAATTATAAAGAGAAGGGTATTATTAAATAATACTAAAAAAGATTTGTGAAAGTAGTAGAAGGGGTTGTATGGCTCGCGCCATGGAAACTTTCACTGCGTGTCGTGTCTAGAAACATACCCCCTGTTGATTTCGTATAACATGAACTAAACACTAACAACAACAGCTAACATGATGTAACATAAGTGATCAAACAAGCATACAAGGACAAACAAATCTTTCGAACATACTCTCCTTGATTCTTCATCATCATCTTCTTCTTCTTCTTCTTTTTAGGGGCTTACCTAAAGTTTCTTTTTCTTCTTCGTGATCGTCATGATCCTCCTCCTTCTCACAAGACGACGAGTTTAAAATCCCGCTGGGTTTAAAAATTTACGATCTTACCTCATCCTTAGAAAATGATCTAAACATCTCCCGTGGTTTTCACATTCTCTGAGATCGTCGTCGTCTTCGTCGTCATCATCGTTTGACGTGTCCCTAAAAATCGGGCACGTGCTTTGCAATTCTTATTATTCTACTTTTCTTTTTTTCACTTTATCCCCCTAAAACTGAAATATTATATTTCAACCATTCCAATATAAATTGATCTATTTTTAGATAATTTATGATACATTGAAATAAACTTTTTTCCTTTTTTTTTTTTTAAATATAATCATAAATCATATAAAAGAAAAACTATATCCTAAAAAAATATTATTTGTTTAAACTAGTTGAAATAATAAAAATCCTAAAAAAATACAAATATCTACGAGATGATATTCAAGGACTTGGGTCAAATAGGTACACCCAAGTATCGTATTGACCTAATCGTTTTAGTCAAGGATACCTCACATGTGCCATATGTGTTTTAATCAAGTTAAGAATTTATATAAAACAGAGAGAGGATGATCTTGAATGATGCCAGCGAGGGGTGCAGAAGAGTGGAGGGAGTGTGGTGCACCGGTTGTGCATAAAACTCAGTTACATAAAACAGACATACGAGACTAGGGAAGCCCTTTTTCGTTATTAACCCTCCTCCTCCTTCACTCCATCACTCCACGACTCAATTCCCCTCCCACAACTCCTCTCACAACCTTCTTAAGAATTAAGTAAGACCTGTTTAACAATGGCGGAGAATGGGAAGCCTTTTGAAGAAATTCTTTACATATGCATAGATCCCATAGTTGGAATCAAAGATACCATAAAAGATCGTCTACGTCTTCGAAAATAGGAAGTTAACCCTTCTTTTTCTTTATCCATTCTACGTCATAACACAGTGGCTTCCTTGTTTTTTAAATAAATTCGTGAACAACCATCTTTGATTAATGAATAATATTCTCATAATAAATGGAAATAACAAAAAGGATTGTTACACAAAATTCGCATTAATCATCGATGAGATCCTTTTTCTTTTCTTTCGAGAAGGTTGTTCTTTTTTTTTCTCTCCCTCTCTTATTCATTGTTGTACCTTTTAAAAAATTCCTTGACGTAAAAGTATAAATAAATAATACAAAGGATAATAAAATAGAAGTAACCCAAATATTTGGAACTTGGATGAATGGAAATTGTATTCAGGGGGTTTGCATAAAAGTTTGAAATATTTCCCACGGATGGAGGAGAAAGAAGAAAGAAAAAAAAAGACACGCGAAGGAAAATTAGAAGGTTTTAGGAATACTTTCACTTTCGTATCGATCCTAGTTTTCCAAGGATACCTGGTTTTAGAAATCCTCAAGGAACACAAGAGACAAGTGGTGTTTGAATGAATGAACGAGAGAGTCATTGTGGTATCAACCAATCGTAAAAAAAAATAAAACATAGTTTCATTTTATACAATACATGTAAAAAAAGAATTGCTTGTTTTGGAAAACGATAATCACTCCTTTTGTCAACGTATTATGTATGAAATTGCTTGACCTAGTAAGAGACATTTAAAAGAGGAGAGAAAAAAGGAAAATAAAGAATAAAAAGGAAAGGAAATGTTTTATTGTCCCATTATGCGATTTTGTTTATTGTCCTGAATAGTCGTAAATTCATTTTTCTAACATGTTGTGACACTTTTTTTGAAATTTTTATCCAAACAAAATCCATTTCTTTTCATGATTAAGCAATGAACAAACGTAGTCGCAATTGTTTACAATAGTTTAGAATTATTTTCGTTTTCAACTTCTTTGAATGATTTAAATAATATTATTTATTCATACGAGACACCCAGTATAAGAAATTTTTTTTTAGCAAATTCTCAACTCCTCCTCCTCCTCCCCACACACCCCTCTTCTTTTTTTTCTTGTCTCCCTTTTTTCGCGTCATCTCGTCGATACATGAGGGCAAGTACACGCATCGTATAATAAACATAGTCAAACACTCTCGTGACAATAATCAAGGAAATTGAATAGCTCAGCATGCACGCAGTGCGATATTCAATGGATACTACTCACGTTTATATGTGTGTGTGTATGTTGTTGCACCCGCCGCGATATTTCCCGTGCAAATAAATACGAAACTAGCGGGTTTAATCGATGGGAACACATGTACTCGAACAAAATGTATGGAGAGAATCAATTTTTTCTTTTTAATCTGATCAAAAGTATAAATCTTACCTTTTATTAATGTTATTACAATTTTAATAAATATTTTTAATTAGAATATATATTGGGTTGTGGTGGAAAAATAATGTCGGAGTTTTAGTCACAATTCAATGAGCAAATCCGACATTATTTTTCCACCACAATCTAATTATTTAATGATTCGACAGAAATGTTATTTTACAATTTTTATTTCTATTATAAAATGAATTTTGTTTGAGTAAAAGGATTAGAAAAACAATTTGGAGTGTACCCCAATTATATTCGGTCGTTCAGTTTTGGGTCGATCGTTCTCGGAACAGTNTGTTTTGATATTCAATTGTAAAATTTTCCCAATTAATTGTAACCAAAAATCCTACATTGTTTTTTTCTACCACATTAATAATTTCTGGTATATTAATTAACAACAGATGCATGTATAAATAAATGTTAAATTTATTTTAATATGTCAAATTCATTTAATTACATTTAATAAATCGTTATTCGTTCTTAACGAAAAAATATTTCAGATAACCGATAGTGAACTATTTCAGCGACAGAAAATAAAAAAAAAAGAATATAATAAAACTGCATATGAATAAAAAATAAATGTAACAAGCGAAGAAGACTTTTTTTTTTATAAGTACAACCATGCTTGGTTCTCATCGATAAATTGAAGAGAAAACTAGAGAGAGAGAGAGAGAGAGAAAGAGAGAAAAAAATTGTTCGTCGATCAGTTATAAAAGTACCAACCCACCCCGAAAAAAATAAAAAGAAAAAAAAACTAGATCGTGGTATATCGATGGAAGGAAAGTGGGGTTGAGTTTGGGGTGGGTGGTTGGTGATGGTGGTGGTGGTGAGGAGGAGGAGGATTAAGGGTAGACAAGGAGAGGATGAATACGAGTAGGGAATACACGTACATGTATGTTGTATGTGTTAAAGTGGTGTGGTGTACGATGAGAAGGACACGTCTCGAATATTTTACCCCAGGACTTTTTCCACTTTAATTGATTCAATCGGCGAAAAACACGGCGAGTCGAGTCGAGTCGAGTCGAGTCGAGTTTGGTTGACTGTGAGCTCGATTGTAGGTGTGCGTATATGTGTGTGTGAGTGTGTTGTGTGTGTGTGGGTTGCGTAGGTGAATTATAGGATGAGGGGTATTGAGGGGAATTTATTCCAACCGTAAAACTCACCCCACTCCCCAAAGATCTAACACGATTCCAGCAGCCAACCGGTGTAACGAGAATCCTGAACCAACCAACCACCACCCCCCTTTTCGATGGAAACGCCAAGCCCCTCTTTGTGGTTTCTGTCTTTCTCACTTTTGCACAGGCGCATATCTATCCTATATTTATCTAACTATCTATATATCTATCTATCTTTGTTCAATTGCAAACACCCACATATACCCAGGACACGTAGATGACACATAAATAATATCTCACCCTAGGTAATGTTGCATTGGTGTACGATGCAGCAAGTTTTGCGATATATTATCTATCTATCTATCTATCTTTGTCCAATTGCAAACACACAGACACACACATACATTGTACAATATGACGTTGGTACGACGCAGCAAGTTGCGATATAATATGGAAACATTTATACACAGAAGCATAATGCTGAGAAATGTTGTTGCCGGTTTGCGTAATCCTCCCTCGAGAAAGGGGCAAAGTTGTTTCTCTCTTTCTCTTTATATATATAGATTTATGTATGTGTGTAGGTGTGGTAGAGAAAGATAGAAATACGGAAAGTGTGAAGGGTTCAAGCAGAATTATATAACGTCAGCAAATTTCTACCCGGTGCGTTCCTGTGTTATTGCTGTGTTGCTGGTACTGGTGGTGTTGCTGCTACTGTTCCTGGTGTTCCTGGTGTTCCTGGTGTTCCTGCTGCTGCTGTTGCTGGTGGAAACTCGTCGCGGATTTTCCGTTTGTTATTTTAATTAGAGCCTTCGGGGCCCCTCTTAACGAGAACATTCTACCATCTCTCTCTTTCTCACTTTCTATATTTATCTCTTTCCCATCCTAGTATTATTATTTCTGCCAACGTCGGTTGTTTCGTCTCGGATTATTTCCGCCTCCTATTCCTTCCGAATGATGAGGTAAATTGTAGAAGACTATAAGCGGACGCGCGAGGATATTTTTGCGAAAAAGCTCAATTATTTACCTGGAAAATCTCAACTCTTATGGTTCTAAGAGAGAACAAATTTTATTATCTAAACTTTTGACTCACCCACCACCACCACCCGTCCTGTATAAACTTCTTTGAACCTTTAAATATTTCAAGAAACAAATAAAATTATTATGTAAATTTTTAATAGGTATATGTATTGTTTAATTAGGTTTATCAAAATATTCATATACATCAAAGAATTATTTTTTAATAATATTTAATCTAATATAATCGATACATACATAAATCTATTAACTAATTACCAAAATACGAAGAAATAAAAGACAGCTGTTAAAATATAGGTCACTGGTAAGAAATGTAGGTCAAATTTACCATAGAAAAACACTCCCTAATAATCAGCTTAGATTACCGCGTTAGAACGTTTTGTTTATGTTTACCTCTCTCTCTCACACTCCTAGACAGTCATTTCTATTCTATTATGAATTTTGTAGTTTAATTTCTATCTGATCTTCATGTATGTTCGATATTTGTCAATTATATTCGTAGATGATTTTTATAATAAAGTCTTCTTCGAGCGTCGGAAGGAATATCAAGGATATTAGTTACAGTATTTCGTTTATTTCGTGTTGCGTATACACGTGTGAGTGTTTTCTTCCTATGCAAGTAATATACATATGTAAGTGAGAGTGTGTAGTGCATATATGGATACCTGGATATGCAGCAATGGATATGCAATGGATATGCAAGGTACATCTTAGGTAAACCTACCATAATTTTTAATCTTATTTTTAACATTCGACCACACGTTGATAAATGTTAGGATTAAACATATTATAGGAATAATTTTTAATTAAACAAAATTCTAATAGGTAATCATAACGTTGTACAATTCTTTTCAACCGGGCACTGTATGATTTTAATTTTTGATTTATTTAACAAAAATATATTGAATTTATATTCAATGATTTTTACAAAATTCAAAAAGAAAAATGTAGAATATATTTTTGTAACTCTTCTTCTTCTTCTTCTCTTTTTACTTTCATTTTTACTTTTACTTTCTCTTTCATGAACATTTTTTGTTCCATTTTTTATAATCCAATTTTTTATAATCTAATTTTTTTTATCCATTACTCTTCATGTTTTTTAAAAAAGGGTTGAAAGTTTCGAGCATACTTTCGTTGGCTTTCATTCTTTACTAAAATCTTTGATTTTATTCTTTACACATTTATCAAATTCTTTTTTAAGAATAATAAAGGAAAGGGTTAGAGATTTTTTTATTATTCAGCTTCCTCTTTTCTATTTCACTACTGTTTTCTTTGTATATTCTTTCCCTAATTCCTTCCCAGTGGGAAAAAGGGTTAAAGGATTGAATAGACTATTTTTATTACTAAAACTAGAAAATTGTTGCACTTCGTATATGTTCCCTTAAAAAAGTAGATCTTTTTACGAAGTATAATAAAAAGAAATAGTACCCTATTTTTTTCTTCTTCATTATTGTCATATTCTTTTCTTTTTTATTATTCTGTTTCCTCCAACTGTTTAGGACAACACAATTTATTTATCATTTTTTCCTTTTAAAGGAAAGGAAGTAAAAGATAAAAAGAAAATATAAAGGACGGACAAAAAATAAGTCAATGTAATCCTTTTCTTGACATTTAAAAAATCACTAATCCTTTAGTTAAAATTCAATGCTGTGTTTTACTAATCCGCTTCTATTTTTTTTTTATTCGGTCAATGTCAATGGCATAGAATCTAAAAAATAACAGTACTTTTTAAGGAAGGTTTTTGAAAAAAGAACACTCCTTGTTTGTGTAGTATATTTATCATATAAAATACATTTTTTTTAGTCCAAATTTCTCCTTCATAAAAATATATAACAAAACGATTTGCCCATTGTTAGTTGGTTTTTTCGATACACAATAAAAAAAGACAAAAAATTGACTTACGACGTTCTCTACAATACTTTGTTGCATCCACTATTCTAACTACTTCTTTTTTTTTTTAATTTTTTTCTAGTTTCGTTTTTTTTTAATAACAAAGATTTGATGGAAAAGGAACGTGAAAGGGTTAAAAAGTACCGTTCCTATTTTTTAACCAACCAGAACATTCCTCAACCCTTTCTTTCTTTGTTTTTTTTTTCTTGAATCTGTTTCTTTTGATTCGTGAATGCACTTAGAATCGAATTTCTTAAAAATGCTTGTTAACCGTTCTCAAAGATATCTAAAAATTTTTTTCAAACACACATTTTTTGATCAATGTTTGTAATAAAATAAGAATTATTGCAAAGATTACAAATAGTCTCAGTATTTTGTGTACAAATCCAATAAACAACGATCCCTCTTAATAGAAAGTAAAATTTTATAGATCAGATATTATTTAGTATCATAAACATTGATCAAATTTATTTAGAAGACTGTCATAAAATATTTCAACAAACCTTTAAACCAATAAAACATGAAAATCCCTTAAAAATGAAAACAAAGCTCAGGAAGCATCTAATCAAGTAGGCAAAGAAAAAAAAAAAAAGAAAAGAAAAATAAGAGCCAACAACGAATTCCCTCGAGGGTGTATTATGGACCAGGGCCAATATTGATTAAATAAGGCGGTGGAATATTTTGAAATCTGATATTTTAATTTGTAAATAGAGTAGATATTTATACCGATTTCTCATTTCCATTGTGCGACGACGACGACGGCGGCAAGGAAAAATTTCACAAAGGGTTTTATCTGGCAAGAAAAATTCGAGTTTCTTAATGACCCGGATGCGGATGGCTCTACTCCACCTAATAGTGTCGTATTCAATTCCAAAAGAAACTTACCCATTCCACACCCTCTACCTCGGAACAACCTCCTCTAAAACCACCACCATTACACCGATTTTCCTCTAAGTAATACCCCGCGATTCTTCGTTTCACGTTCGAAGTACAGAATTTTTCTTTTTTTTTTTCCACCACCAGGCAATCCTCCGTCGTATCGCATTACAATTCTTTCATTCATTCTTTCTTTCTTTTTTTTTCTTAAACCCTCAAATATAATTCGATTTAATTCACCAGGAGGGCGGGAGCCTACTTTTCTTCCAATCCTTCGAAGGGTTGCATTTTATTTTTTATCTTTTTTTTTCAACCATTCCCCGTTCCTATTTTTCTTTTTGCGTGTGTATGTTTCGTATGAACAAAATTTGTTTTATTTAATTATATTAGGTAAAAATTTCTGTAAACATTCTAAAGGATAGTTAATAAAGTCTACAGGGTTTGAAATTAATTGGAATAATTAATTTGATCGGAATAAAAGTATGACAAAGGTGTTATTCAAATAGAGATTAAAGATTTGATACTTGGGGGATATCTTTTCTTATTTATTTCGAACGATATATTATATTTAGTCTCTGGGAGCATAAGCATTAAAAAATACCCAAAATAAGGACCACCCTAATATTTATATGTATGTGCACATAGATACAAAAAAAAAATAATATTAATCAATAAATAATAACATTAAATAAAAGATAAAGTAGTGAAATAATTTGTACTCTAATACGCATTAGAATAATTCAATTAACTTTCAATTATAATATTATCATTATTTTTCTAACAATACAATAGTGTAACATTTCTTTTCTTCATTTAGCTCAACGAACATAATTAAAAAACTTGTTCTTTACACATTTGGCATTATTCATATCTTACAGATCATTGATGTAGTAATATCAAAATAAATTCTTTTTACCCAAAACGGATTATTTAAGTAGCAGTATTAAATGTATAATATATAAAAAATATGTATAAAATTATTATTGAAAAATGCACCATTCCTTTTCTAATTGGCAAACGATAAGTTTTAATTTATGTAAGTGTTCTATATTTTATTTCTCTTTTTTTTTCTTTTTTTTTTTTTTTTTTTTTTAATTAGCTGCACAGACGCAAGTGAATGATAGTAAGCTTTATATGCATCATCATATCTCAATAACTTAATAATAAAGAATATTATATTATATTAACAAATGAATTGGTCGTAGTATTAATAATTATAAATGCTTTAAAAATGAACTTATTAAATACTGTCTTTGGACATGCCTGTGATAGATATTACCAAACAAAAAAAAATCCCCTAAAGATATATTTATATATAAAAGAAAAAGATAATATTATTTCCTAAAGTTTTAAACGACAAATGCTATTAATAAGTGACACTATCAAACTGTGCAGCTAAACGATGACAATGTACAAAGTGTATCGTAACATCTTGGACGTTGTTTCCAAACCAATTGTGTATAAAACGCGTACCGAGGAAATTTATTGAAATATTTCTAACCAAACGATAACTGTAACTTTTTAATAGAAATCAAATTTAGTACACGTATTTACATCGGCTTACTTTGATTGTTTGCGGTTTGTCTTTTTATTTTCTTTTTTGTTTACACATACGCTTTGGAAATAAATTTTACTCGTATTAGGATACACTTTGTACGGGATATTATTTCCATTTAAAAATAACAAATGATTTAAAAGTAATCATCGATCTTTTGAGGAATATGTTACAAGCATAAAAACTACTAAACAAATGCACTCTACTTGATACAATGAAATAAAACATTTGAACATTTTTAATAAGCGAATCGCAATTTACTATCATATCCTAATTTGTCAAGATTGGGATTGCAAGCTATGTTTATCATTGGTACAGGACCACACATTAATACAATAGTATCAGGTGATGGCGGTAACATATGTTCTTTGATCATATCTGCATTAATATGTCCTGTACTGTATTGCCAATTTTCACTGCTTGTATCAACCGTATACCATATCTTAAATTGACTTGGATAATCTGCAGCTAGTTCATCCAATTCATCTCTCAACAATATATCCTTCTCAGTTTGGTTAGCGAATAGTAAAGACACCGAAGTAGTATCTATTGGGTCATTTATTATAGCTCTGACTAACTGCAACATTGGTGTTATACCAGTTCCACCAGCTAACATAACAACCTAGAAAAGAAAAAATAATTATATTTAATTATTTTTCTATGTTGTATTGATAAAGAAAATTAAAGGATTAATAAAGTAACCTTTTTGACGTCATAATCAATAGGTGGATCCTTCCTTAGAAGTTTAATAGAGAATTTTCCACATCCTTTGTAAACGAGTCGACCAGAGGGACCCCTGATGTCAATGGTATCACCAATCTTCATATTTTCTAAATACTGAGACATTTTACCACCCTCTGGGAATTTAGGGTGTACGTTTTTAAAGTATACCTATATAAAAGAAAATCTTTATTATCAAAGAAATATTTTTCTAAGTAATACACAATTTACAAATTGATGTAAATACCTTAACAACAAGGTCGACATATCCATGATCATCATCACTGGAAACAGGAGTATAAGAACGTATGACAATTTGATCATCAATTTTAGTAGTCAGATGTATATGTTGACCAATGGGAAGACCGAGAACATGATTTTCTGTAGGCAAACCAAATCTAAACTTTCTAGTATCATGACTTATAATATCTTTCTTTATCAATGGTACACTGTATTTAACGACCGGATCTACCAATAGTACTGGAGTCTTTTTCTTTTTTGTTTCTTCAGTTTTAGATAAATAAAACTTGATAGCAAAACCGATAGCAGCTATGGTTCCTACCGCAGCTAATACTGGTAAAATCTGAAATAAAAAGATAACAAATGATGAAATATCTGTCCTATAAATTAATTAAAAAACTAGAAAGTTGCATCAGAGTTAAAAATACCTAAAAATATATAAATATTTAATTTTTGTATTTTAATTTATATACCTATCGTCTTATATATTAAACATATTTATTCAAATACTTATTAGAATTGTTAAAAAGTAATTAATAAATTTACAAACTGCATTTAATCTATATATATATATCGAAAAAAAAATTACTGTTCCATCATTGATTTCCGTGTTAAGGGACACAACCTAATTATCCTTACTACTTTCTAATCTAAAATAGATGATTATTGAAAGAAATAATGTACGTAGAATTAAAATAAATAATTAAATCCAACATCTAACTATCGATTGAACAATATTCTTATATAAATCATTGTAAAATGAAGTTATAAAAATAGATAGAAATAATCTATAATCGTATAACTTACCAACGAACGCAATGCCGACATAGTGATTCACCGTTGCACGTGGTAAATGCACTCGTTAAAAAGCAAAACGACAGAGTATGTTGTAAAATAGTAACGATCGGGACGAAGGTCACGATTCAAGAGAATGTGTCTCGTTTAACGAAAGATTTTCACAAATGGGGAACAGATATACATATATGTAATATATGTATATATATATATATTATATATATGTATGTATATATATATATGTGTGTGTTATAAGAGACAAGATAAAATATATATTAGAATAGAATAGTTGAACGTCTATCTCGTCAGGTGAAGAAGATAGAATAACCGGAATTCTAAATTTTAGTTGTAAGTATTATACAGATAATATATATACGTCATAGAAGATGAACAAAGATAGACAATGTAATACCCAGTACGTAGTAAGTGAGCAGAACTTGTATATACTATGCAGTATTCGTATAATTATATATATTGAGTGAGTAAGTGAGTGAGTGAGTAAGTGAGTGAGTGAGTAAGAAAGAGAGAGTGTAAGAGGGTGTTGAGTGAATGAGTGAGTAAGAGAATGTGTTAGTGTGTGAGTGAGATAGAGATAAGTGTAGAAAGACAAGTAGAAATTTCTAATACGCGAATAGTCGACACGAAGGGTCAGAACAGGGCGCTAACCCTTTAAAATAGAATTCGTTAGCCTCGATCTAAGAACAGTTGTCTATGCCGGCCATTATTTATAGATTATAGACTCCGTGTCATGCGCGAGTTTCAAATAGATCTTCTTCGTATTATATTTTTTTTTATTCATTATTTCTATCTCTCTCTTTCTTGTATTATTTTTCTTGATCTTAAACTACACACCTGAATCCAGTTAGGCGCGGTAAGAAGTTCTTGGGTCTCTTCGATCGTCATGATCGTTGGTCAAAACTTGTAAAGATGATTAATTAAATTAAATGATATTCTTCTATATATTAAGTTTATATCAAATTTTAATCTCTTAATTACGCAATATGATATGGTGATGTTGGATTACGAAAGTAATATTAGTGTTAATTGCTATATAAGGTCAAAGTGTATTACACGCGTCTTGTTGGCGCCATGCTGGATAGATGGTGCCACGTAAAAATGGCGGTAAACTTGATATTTGAATTTTTCGAATATTTATTTTTATTAATAGATTTATAATTACGATATCTTATTAACATTCATGGTCTATTAACATATAATAGTAGACCGAGACTTAATTAATTTAGTAATTCATTATTGTATTGTAATTTTATTTAAATACAATTGATTTATGGAAATTATTTTATGACAACAGGTTATGTTAACCAAATTGATGCATGACATTTATAAATTTTTGTTTATCATCTCGGTTTTGAAATACTCTCTTTTTTTCTTGTGAAATCACATATCATTACATTATATATGCATATTTATTCGCACGTATACAAACACACACACACACACACACACGCGCGCGCACGTCGGGTGATTTTTTCTTTAACGCAACAGTTCATGACACGTCAATCGTGTGCATATTTATTTACTATACGTATTTATTAAATTTCACGTGCACCCGCGTATTTAAACACACACACACACATAACACACATATATCTTTTATTTTATTTTCGAATACTAAAATGTCACAATTAATTGCAACATCAATAATGTATTCGTTTACTAATTGTATGCACATGTATATTCAATAATTTATATTACAATGGTTTACCTTATACAAATCTGTTTCTTTGTTTGTATCCATTTTCTCCCATAGAATAAAATATACAAAGAAATAAAATGTTACTGTATATTAAGTTTTAATTATAGAAAAGAAAATATTTGTAGAGTTCAATGGGTGAGGCGTAGTATCCGCTGACCAGTCCATTAAATGACTGATTGGAAAGAAAGAATACTATTTGTTGATTTGTCACGTAGTAAACGTTCACCCAACGGGTGACTTTTTTATATTAACTTTTTTATCATCTTTCAATTCATTATAGATTTATATTAATAAAAATTTAATTAACATCTGATTTGTATATTTACACATAATTTTGATTTGGAATTTATGTTATTACAGAATTAAATTATATTTAAAAAAAAGAATGATAAAAAGTATATTTTAGATGTTTTAAATATATAAACTATTCTATAAATAAATATTGTATTAATATATAAAAAGAATACTTTAAGTAAATTTTATAATGTTAATTAAGTATTTGTTTATAAAATTATTTGATATTTTTCATCATTCAAAATTCGCACCAATTTTTAGAAGAACAGGAGCGACATTTGGTAGATTTTTAATGAATTATTCAAATTTGCCGATAGATGGCGCTTCGATTATCGAAAATTAAAGCAATCGATAAGATAAATTGCAATAATATTGGTTATTTTATCTAATGTTTTTCTCTAATTTACGTTTAATGAAATTATAATGTGACAATCGTTTTATTTTACATATTTATTTATGTATATTTTTAAATATATTTATAGAAGATAGTTGAAATAAAAAATAGTTTAAATGCCGCTGATACATCGTGCGTTATTTGTATGGTTTATTTTGTTAGTATTTTTGATATTACTCGCTTTAAGACTCGATCAAAGAATACAATGGAATTGGGGTATAGTGTTTATACCTATGTGGATATGTGATTGTAAATTACTTATTTATATTATTTTTTATATGATTTCATATTGCAAAAATGGAAGAGTTAATAGTTTGCGTAGAGAAGTACGTACATTTCCTACACATTTTGAATTATATAAAAACAAATGTAATAGTTAGTATTTAAATTATAATTATTATTTATATTTGTTTCAGATCTGGCATATGACCTTAGTACTTATGAAACTAAGCGCACAAATATTAATTTGTTTAAAGTTAGAAGCTACCAATTGGTTTCTACCTGCCAAAGTGGTCTTAGCACCTTTTTGGTTGCTTTTACCAATCCTTGCAGTGGATGTTTTTATTCATTTAATCAAACATTGTAGATACTGACAATAACCGGACTTCAACTTGGATTTCATGGATGTTTCATAAAATGTAAGTTACATTGATACGTATAAGATTGTTTACCTTAACAAAAGTATCTTTAGACATTTTCATTGATTTCTTCATGAAATTGTATGCTTATGTTTACATTAACTTTATATGTCAAACTTGAACTCGAATGTTATAAAATTTAAATACGATAAAATATATATAGATTATATTATTTTATATATATGTATGTAAGGAGAAAGAGAGAGAGAGAGAGAGAGAGAGAGAGAGAGAGAGCGAGAGAAAGATGGTTGAAATATTGTGATCACAAGATGCCATCTGGTATCCTATAAATACTCTCTCTATTACACAAGGGTAGCTATAATGCAGTTATAAATAAGTAACTTGGTGGTCAATCTTCATAGTAGAAACTTTGAAAGTTTTCAAGTTAGAACACAATCATTCTTTCAAAGTAATCTATTCGTTTAGATATCAAGATACTCTTCTCTGGTCTTAACATTTTCAAAGATAAGCTTCATTGTGTTAGATATTTAAAAGATGGTGAGATATATTCTATATTGAAAAAGAAACGAAAACAAAAAAATTAATCCTTGAGTTGTTATGTAATATAGTTTTATTGATAAAAAAGTGTTTTGCTTAGTGTTGCACACGGATTAATTATTCTCCTACTTATCTGAATTATGCAAACTGGTTTTACTGTCTGAAAGTTCTGGCAATGAAGGTGATCAATGTAATTAAAATGTAATTGCTCCATTGCCATGGAATATCTATTAATATCATAGTATAGATATTCTCATAATGTTATGTGCAATTGTAAAATCATCGTCGTGTTGTTTTACTTCTGTCATTTTTACCATTGCTCGCAGTATAGAATTATATTTATTATTTTAAATATAACAAAAAATAGAAATAATTGTTTGATATATTATTTTGTCTTTTAGGTGGCAATGCGAATATTTTTACTTTTCTATTTATCCATGGTTTTACATAGAAAAGATGTCGTCAACGCGATGGTTACAGTCGAAGAAGTTGCTGTTGGTCATTTAGCTCAACTTCCGTGTCAAAGTAACGATGATCAACATCGATTTATGTTTTGGCAACTTACTGATGACAGTCGTATCATCGGTCCTGGAAATCCTATAGATGTTAATAAATACAACTATGAAGTTTTAACTGGCACACTTTATATCAGAGTAATTATTTTATCCTTTATTTATATATTCTATTTTTTTGCTTGTTTCATATCAAAGACTTAATGAAAACATTAATTTATTAACAGGGAGTATCGACTGCCGAAGCTGGTTTTTATAAATGCGTTTCCAGAGGTTTGGACGATCATTCTTCTGTTAATGTTCATGTCGTTGAATTAATAGTTAAGAAAAATTGGGAAGACGTTTGGGAAAATGATTTCGAGGTAACATACAAATAATTTAAAATACGATTATACGATTTTATTTGTTGTATATTTTTTATTTTTTGTTTAATTGTTACAGACAAATTTATTGAGAGGAATGGCTGCAGTGATGGTAGTGGTCGTAGCTATTGCTGTTGTCCTCCTAATCGTAATAGTCAAACGGAAAAGGAATCAAGGATTTTTTGGTAATATTACTGTTTTATAAAATAAGATTACATTCTTTTTATAAATGTTTTTATTTTATACAAATGATTTAATATCAAAGATTTTTTTAGATTTGGATGAGTCGAGAGATAATTCACCAGAAAGATTTAGAGGAAATATTATAAATACTTCTGCAGCTATACCAACGCAAGGAATAGTGACCATGAGTGCAGATGGAGGAATAGAAAATCCTACTCTCGACATCGACTTTCCCAAAGTATTTACTCAAATGCAAAAAGACCAAGGGTTACCTTAACGAATTTATCTAACTCTCCTCTCCCTCTTCTATTGTATTTTAAAAAATATTAGAAGTTAACATCGAAGAAACAAAGAAAGAAAGGAAGTAAAGAAACTAAAGAGAAACGAGTTAAGCAATCGCACGGTATTAAATTCATACTATCATTGTAAAATGTATAGAAAAAATAATAATTTGTGATAGAGAGAATTTTGCAATGCAACTCGTGTTATTGTATATACAAAAAACTAAATCGTTTTATTAATTTTAGATTTTAAATCCTTCTTGGAATATTTTCAGTCATTATTTATATTTATATATATATATATGTATGTATATATACACATTATTATTTATCTGTACAAATATTTTCAATATTATTCATTATAAAAAAAAAATAAAATAAAAGAATGATAGTTTTTTTAATGAAACGTATGAACACACGATATATATAAATTAATATTTTTTATATTAAGTAGTTGTACTTAAACTTGGCGTTGTATCCATCATATTATCATCAATCCCATCCTCATCTTCGTCATCTTCATCTTCCGGTTCTACTTCTGTTTCAAGTAATCTTATTTTCCTATTATTCTCGTTAAGAATTGCTGCTACTTTCCTAGCACCGCTAACAGCCAATCTTCTTGCAGAAATACCTTGAAATGATTTTGGCCAAATGGCACCCATAAGATCTGATAAACATACCAAAGATTGGCTTTGATGATCTAACAATTTTACATGATTCGTTGGCAATTGTAGAAGAGTTGAAGTATAATTTTGTTTATTCAATAAAAGGAGACTAAGATAATCTTGAGAGTAGAATTGTAAATCAGCTATTGCATTGTCAATGGGACTTTTTGTAAAAGATCCTATAAAGTAAAAAGAAACAGAATGTTTTATTCATATAGTTTTGAGTTAAAAAAAAAATATATTTAAATGTTATTACTACACATGTTTTTAACCAACCTTGTTTGTTATCGACATCAATCATCGCAGATTTGAATGATAGAGAAACAGATGACGTATTTGTTAACAACGATTCAATTTGATATAGTCGTAAACATTTACGTTCGACGTCAGAACTTGCTATTAATAAATTACCATCGGTCGTAACTATTTGAGAAGATATTGTGCTTGTCGTAGGAACCAAGGAAGTTTGTAATACCGTAAAATGATTAACTAAATCTTCGTAGGCAACTGCGAAAACGTCATGTATAGCATTGACTAATTTTTCATGAGATTGTAATAACGAAAAATTTAAATCTTGTTTCATTATAAGCGGATGATCACGAAGACAATGATTCTCGCTTAACATGGACGCCCATTCGCTTCCTTCGGGTGTTAAACAAGCTTGTAAAGGCTCGTGTCTTAAATATTGTCCTAACTTTTCTAAATTTACACCTTTTCTAGTATCGGTGCTTGGTTCAATTTTATCAAATCCTTTAAGAAATTCGGCAATGAACGTTAATTCTTGTTGGCTCATACGACTTACTTCTGATGATATTCTTTCATCTGTTAATCTTTGGATCTCTACGTACAACCATCTTAAATAATACAATGAATTCAATAAGTTTAAATATAATGAGAGATTTTAATAGTAAAAGAAAAGAACGATGAGAAAATTTACCTAAAAAATGCTTTGTAATCTCGCATGCTATGATCGATAACTTGTTTCATTTCTGAAGCCTTGGCTAAGAAAGCTTCAGATGCATGAAGAGCCTTCGTTATGAGACTTTCATTCTTTAGACCAAGAGATTCATAAGGTCCACCTAATCTCACCATACCACGGATTTCAGCTAATTGATATACCAATGCCATTCCAACGCTGTTCAAATTTTTCACTACTAATTTCTGTAAAAATAATCAATTATATTGCATTTAAGTTAATTTGATATAATTTCATTTCTTATTTCAATTATTTAATTAATATTTATCAACCTGTATATTGCTGTAGCACATCTCAATACTGTGACCTAATTTTTTTAAACCTTTCTCGGTCAGATCACGCAATAGAAAATTTTCTAAATTTTGTGTTGGTATACCGATCATTAATAATTCTAAAAAATCTGCTGCAACTGCACCAGGTGGATTGCTTTCAGCATATCGAGCAAGTTTATCGTCCATCTCTGAAATAATTGTCTCCCAAGCTTCAGAAATAGCCATTAATGTACGCGAGAGATAATCCATCAAACATTCTATGTTAGCTTGCGCTTGAGCTACCTAATAAATAAATAAATCAAAGTAATGCATTTTCTAATCGTAAATAATTCAAGATTAATAAATCTTTTAAAATCATGACCTTTAGAAATGCAGAACTTTTTTCAAGTAATGAACAGGAATATCTGTTAACAACAATTCCGTTATTATCTTTCCAAGTAATCCAAATTGGTTTACCAGATCCACCGCTGATTTCAATAATCGTACCGTTTCCAACAAATATATTTCCACAGTAAAACATTCCAAAGACGTACATCATTACTGTTCCATTATCTCTACCAAGCTAATTAATTAAAAAATTAGCATACAAAATGCATTTCAATAGATTTGTTTGAGACTCTAATGATTTGTACAGAAACAAATATCATACTTACAAATAAGATATCTAAAGTTTGCGAAAGAAGTTCTTTGCGTTCAGACTCTTGACCAATGTTACGATTCAAATTAGGCAACGATGGAAGATAATTACCAGTAGAAGTAACGTTACTTTTATTACTGACAAAGTTATCACATTCAGTATTCATTAATGGCAACCACGTTATACTTGTAATAGAATTTTGTATCGATAATTGTACTTTGTATATAATGTTTTTATTCTCTATATCAACGAGACAGAAAAGTTTAGAACACTCGTAACAAACAGCCAGTAATTTACCATCTGGTCTCCACGTTAAATTAACTGATGTGTCTGATTCATTTTGTGGACTTAACAACCATACTCTTTGCCAAGTTAGCCTGTGCAATGCAACTTCACCTAAAACAATCTTTACACATAATCTATTCACTGTATTGTTTATTATTTAAATATTATTGCATAAAATTATTCATTTTAATGAAGTTAAATTATAACCTTTAATATTAGCAACCGCTAACAAATCCATTTTTGGTGACCATTTCATTATAGTAACTTCTGCTGGAAGTTGACGTTCTTCTAATTGTCTCATTGCTCCAGACATTTTTTAATTATTTCTAAATATATAATTATCTACAATTTATATATCAATTAATCATATTAATTAAGTTTCGATAATGTCTCACATAACCTAAAATTGTCTCTGTTATTGTTTGACAGTGTTGCCAACGTAAATTAATTCTTAAAATTATTTATTTTAACTTACTAGGAGAACATACCAAATTCAAACCTAGTTTTTGCTTAAAATGGCATGCAACTTATAGACCTTGACTAGTACATCATTGTGTTAAATTATTATACTCCTAATGGTCAATCGTTTTTAAGATATTTGCGATTAAAGTTTAAATAAATAGTTGCTCATGTATATGTACCCGTGTTTTGCTTCACTTAATATAAGCCGTCGGTAGTGAAGCTGGTAAGGGCACAGACTCGGGCACAGACTCGTATTTTGGGGTCGTGCGTTCAAGTCCGTCCGTCCTTAATTTAACTTTTTTTTTCCACACATCTTTCTTTTTAATCTAGCTCAAGTTTTCGCTGAGAAAACGCTGACGCAACCTTTTAGAATTGTTCACTGAAAAGAACTGTAACTATTCTTTACTTCATCTTGACGCAACCCATACTTACCTTGACGAAACTATTAGTAAGTTATATCAAAATATTCTCTGAACCTTGGGCTATCTGCCCATACTTTTCCTTTTTATCTAGCTCAAGTTTTCGCTGAGAAAACGCTGACGCAA
>JACGTP010000044.1:158243-176357 GCA_023678845.1 Mischocyttarus mexicanus | reverse complement strand
AAACACCGAGTTGCTGTCCATCTCTTCAGCCATTTTAAGAACACATTGAAGATTCTGGATAAATCGGTCCCAAATTGACTGCCTATCGACTAAAAACCTCCTGTTGTTACTAACGCGACTAGAATTCAGTGTATTATATTTGCATTCCAAAAGCATGCAATTTTTAGCAACTTCATAATGCATCTTATAATGTAAACCACATTACCGACTTCTCAAATATTTTTCAAGGAGATCGAAGCAACATTCATTTTGAGCCCAAAACCAGGCTAATTCTACTGGACTATATATTATTTAAATTTATATATACTAACTACTTGAAAGATAGGAATGTGTGCAATATAGAAACAAGTAACAAACGTTCTTGCCAAAAGTAATTGAAAATGAATGTGTCATACAATACGAAATGCGGAAGAATGTCTGGTGTGTTTGTAATTCGAAATATAAATTCATATAATAATTTGAAAATGTAAGAGAGACATTAAATTTCCTTGAAAAATATTACACGCAAATTATACACGTTTAAGTTGAATAAATAATCATAACGATATATATTTAATGAAGAGAATTCTTTATATTATAATTTTATAATACATCATTCGGTGTTACGTGTTTTTAACACCGAATAGGAAAAACTATTTGAATATTGATACTAACATAAGTGTAACCGGAATAGAACATTGTAAAGTAGGTCGTCGTCAGTAGTGTAGTCGTAATTGGACCAAAATGGCTGCCATTCAAGCAGATATATGTGGAATTAAAAAGAAGAAATGATAAAATATAATACAATTTTGAAAGATATAAAAATATATACAATATTTTATAATATTAATTAAAAACAAAAAAATAGTACGTCAAAATCTAATCGATATTATTGATTGTTATATTAGGTTGTCAAATATGAAATGGAGCAAACAAATGCACTGAATTGAAATTTGCTATTCCATTTCATACTTGACAACCTAATAAATAATTATATATACTTGAGATTTAAAACAATACCAAACAATTATTCTTATAAATATAATACTTAACAGAACTTAGAATATTTTTATTTACAAATTTGAAAAACGATTATAGTGCATAATTATGCGAGAGATCTAACAATGTAAAAATTCGACATTTATTATAAAAAAAATTATAAAACAAAACAACACGTTATTGTAGAATAAAATATTGAAATTAATATAACAGGGAGTATTGTGGAATATTCTTTCGATTGACTGTATAATATAACTATTGTATGTTAAATTAAACAATAATAATAATAATAATAATAACTAATAATAATATTGGCTTATGCGAAATGAGAAAGAAGAAGAAGAAGAAGAAGAAGATGACGAGGAGGATGAAGAGAAGGAGAAGAAGGAGGAAAAGAGAAAGACATAAAAGTGATGAGTGGTGGGGGTAAAAAGGCATAAGAACATCGTCGCGGGTTTGGACACGTGACCCAGCACCCGATCAGCAGAATCCGCGGCGTCCGCCGAAAATCTAAATTCGTCCGAGCCGAGGAGAAGAGAGAACCGTCTCCTCTCCGGGTCTCTCAGAGTACCCATGGGCACTAACATCAACACAATTACATTCATACACACGTATATACAGATTCTAACTAACACACACACGTACAGGAAGAGAGTGAGAGTGACAGAGAGAGAGAAAGAGAGAGAGAGAGAAAGAGAGAGAGAAGGAAACTTAGATAGTCGATAATCGTCCTTAGGGTGAACCAGATCACTTCTCTCACGTGTACGTGTGCGTGTGTGCGTGTGTATTCCCATCATCTAGCACGCGACAAAGTTATTCAGATTTTGTTTCAATTAATTAATTAATTTATTTATTTATTTATTTATTTATTTGTTTATTCTTATAATTATTGTATATTTATCAATTTTAACAATCATAAGGATTTATCTTCGATTAAAAAGTCAAGGGGGAAGGTGTCCGATAAATCGTTGATTTCCTTCCCTTCTTTTCCTTTTTTTTTGTTTTTATTTTATTTTTGTTCATTCGTGCGTGTACATGTGGGAACTGTGAAGAATATAAGTTTTCTTTTCTTAGGGGGGGTATTTCGTTTGGGGGTTGGTGACCGTTGTTTTTTTTTTCCTTTGGATACCGGAGATTTGTTTTAGATATTACAAAGTTAAGTGAATCCAAGGAAGAAGGATGATACGAGTAGATGAAACGGATCCTGTTGGCGGTAAGATCCTGTTGATTTTGGTGTCATTTGATTATTATTTTTTCATGGGAATTATTTCTTTTTTAACTTCTTTGTTTTTATTTTGTATTAAATCATTTTTATCTAAACTTTGTATTTTTGTTAATGAATTTCGAATATTGTATAAAAATTTGAGAAAAAAAGGCGGGAAAGAAATGTACTCTTCAATTTTATAGACTCCCACACGCACGCAAATTTATAAATAAATAAATAAAAGTGTAGTTGAAAAATAATGTAAAATTATTTTCAGAATTGGAACCCAGTTTTCCGTACAGGGATGTTAGGGTACGTCGAGGAGTTGAATTTAATGAACAATACGATATCCAATCGGAAATTGGTCGGTAAGTTTTAATTGAAATCTATTTCATCATAGGTTATAATCATAGTCATTGTTTTACCTTGTCAATAAAATATTATGCCAAGGATCAATTTTGATACTTGTTTTTTAATCTCACATAGATTGAACGAACACACGCATCAACACACACACACACACACACATAAATATATTCTAATTTACAAATCACATACGAGTGCTATTAATAATTATAAACATACGAACACATACTTCGAATAATAATTATTTATACTAATTAATATTCCAACATATTAAAAACTAAAACCAAAATAAAGATACAACAACAAAATATTTTATTTAAATAATTTGCTAGAAATTATATTATTAATATTAATTATTTTTATATAAATATTACAAGTGCATAAATTTATGCAAAATACGATGCACAGTTTGTTACAATTAAATTAACAAAAAAAAAAAAGAAGATTTAACATCGCGAGAGAAAATTCATGGTATGCTTTTGTATAGACAGATGGAACTCCAAAAAATATAGGACACATACAGACACACTATACATCTACACACACACACACACACATATAAATAAAGATAAACGTACACGTGCATACCAAAAAGTAACATTTGTGCAATCAATTCGTATTTGTTATTCGCACTACGTGCTTTCGTATCATACCCTGTAAATATTTTATTGGATTATTTGAAAATAACATTAAATAGGTGGCGTGTATACGAGTTGGAATAAAGTTCTTATCGAAATTTTTGGAAAATTTTCGCACGATGCATCATCGTTCTACACAACACACACACACACACACACATACCTTTTAACCAAGAATATTTTATACAGAAGAGAAAGAGAATGAAATAAAGGTGGAAAGAGGTGGTGAGAAGTGAGGAGAGGTAAAGGGAGGAAGGAAGAGTCTTTACGTTTATGTGTATACATAGGAAAGTTATACAAGAACCGGAAGTGTTCGTTTACGATCATGTCTTATACCAGCCTGGTTGGTTTCAATAAGAAAATCTATTTTCTCGTACATTAGTAACTATTTCTTTTTATGACCTCAATAATCAACATAATTATTAAATATCAAATATATATATATATGTATGTGTGTATGTATTTAATTTATACACATTTATATGCATATGTGTAACGTAGATTGAATTTATTGTAATTAAATATATTTTTAAAATCAAGTTTTAAGTATGTTCAATATTTTATCTTTGAACATTTCATCATTTGGAATATATAAAATATTTAAAAATAAAATATATTTGATTGAGATTGTTAATTAAAATAAATACAATAAGGAAAATAAAATTGATAAGAATAAATGAAAAATACGATCGATTGGATTACAGAATTAAATTGATCTGTGGATCATTGCCAAAGACTTTGAATGTCAATGACAAACTATTATCGAAAGGTTTTAAAAAACATTTACATGTATATACATACGTACATATACATTATACATACACGTATACGAAAGTAAAATATATTTTGTCATAAGAATTTTAATTTATGATTATTTTGTTTAAATTCTTCTATTTTATTCTAAACTTTCGTATTTAAATTTGGGGAAGGAGTGACAGAGAGAAAAAGGGGATTTTGGTTGATTAGGTTCAACGACATTAATTATTATATAATTGCTAGTTTTGAGTCTAAAATAAATGAATTTTAATCTTCAACTAAGACTTCTACTCGTAAGTCTCTTCGTGTGATTTTCAAACACGAGATAGTATTTTGGCTAGGATCCATAAATCGTGACGAAGAATAACATATATTATTATTATTATTATTATTATTATTATCATCCTGTCTATTTTACTCAAAAGAAAAAATTCATTTAAAAAAGATAATAATTAATATATAAATAAATAAAAATAAAACAAGTCTGTGAAAAACAACACACTGTTGCATTCCTCGAGAAGATTAATTCAAATATTGATCTATGAGATTAATAAATAAAATAAAGTAGAATAAAAATGACTATAATCAAATAAAACCCTTAGAATCTTAAAATTAATATAAACCTAAACGAAAAAAATATGAGTAAAATAATATATTTGAAATCCAGATAATACACTTGTTGCATTTCTTAGAACGATTCAAATAACGATCCAACTTACATTTGGTAAAAACTAAATATTAAAAATGTGTAAATTATTATAACTAATTAAACGAAGACACGTAACAAACTCAGAGATAAAATAAACCAAAATGAATATAAAAATAATGTCTGAATAAAAGACAAAATTAGGTACCCAACGATGTTTTTCTTATTTTATTGGTTGGATTGGAATGGAAAGAAAAAAAAGAAGAAACAATTTTAATTTTAAGATTAAGTCTATAGAGTCAGGGTTAAGGGGGTGCGAGGTATTTGAAGAAGAGGATGAGGGGAAGGTGGGTAACAAGAAAATGGTGGGAGGTTTGGAATGTTGGACTTGAAACGATAACGACAACGGTAAGCACAACTGTGGTGATTGGAGAATTTCACTTCTCTCCTCTCTCCTTCTCATCACCATTTCCTCTTGTTCGGTAATCAAGGTCTCTCTCACTCTCTCTCTCTCTCTCTCTTCTTTGCTATCCTATAAATAATGCGTTTTTAGTGACGTGTATATATATATATACATATATACTTATTTACATGGGTTGTGCGTCAACCAGCTTGTATTCACAAGCACAACGTTCTTGACACGCGGTTTTCTTCAAAGACCTAAATATAAAAAGGGTTAGGGCCCCTAGGGTTTAAGCTAAGGTTCACTCATGGCTTCTAGAGTATCTTCAAATACCAATTTGTTTTTTATTAATAGTCATTTTCTTTTATTTTGTCCATGTTTTGTTTTATTTTTAAGGAATACCAATAAATGGAAGAATGTTGGGTCTGGAATTTGTTTAAAATAAAATGTATTTTTTTAATATAAATCGAAATGAAAGAAAAGTAAATAATGTTGTATCTAATAAACAATATTTTGTAAATCCATATGCAAGAATTATGATCTAAATGAATTGGAATATATACCAATTGAATACAAATAACTAACACTATGATACAGTACAAGACAATAATTCTATTATTAAAATAATAAAACAAGTATTTAAAATTAATATTAATATCCAATATATTGCACACATTAGTCAGTCCAACTTTCATACTAAAAAAAAAAAATATAAACAAACGAAGAAATAATTAAATAATAAAACATTTGTATTAAATTGTGTTAGCATTCCAGAAATTGAGTTAAAATATTGAAAGTTAATTTAGTATTGTAGAATAGTTTAATCATTTATTTCTCGTTGGTTAGGAAGAAACTAGAAGTGTTTCATTCAGAATTCCTTAAACTAAACTGTTGTCCATTGGCACAAAGCATGTCAGAGCACATGTTAAATGATTCCTTGAGCCGACCCTGGCGCCTCGGATATGCTCTACTAACTCACTGACTCACTAACTTGGCTTCGTGACAGGGACCGTCTTGTAGATATTACACCATCATTCTTCGTCTCTCTCTCTCTCTCTCTCTCTCTCTTTCACTCTCTTTCTCTTGTTAACGTCAAAATACCTTTTCCCTACGCCATTGGGAGGAGTTTTGGCACTTCCTTAGCCATTCCCCATTTGCTACGCAGAATTCTTTTCACTGTCTTATTATTATTTGTTTTTTTTTCTCCCTTGCTTATTATAACCATTAAAATAAACTACGAATCGATCCAGAAACACTCATTGGAAATTTTTTATGAAAAGAAAAAAAAATATTTCAAAAAAATATTAGTCGAATAGAAAAAATTTATTAAAAATATGAATAAAAAATAAATAATTATTGTCGTGATAAATGTATCTCGAGTTTTGTGATTTATTCAACACAGTTCATTCTTTCGAGTATAATTATAATTGTTGTAATTATCGAACAAATCTTTGAAAGAGTCAGTTTTAAAAAATAAACAAACAGGAAGATAAAAATAATCACGTGGATATGATTTGTTTATATTTTTCATTTAAATACACGTGTGTTTACAAATTACGAAATACGAAAGAAATGAGTTCGATGCAAATTTTTCAGGCTCGTACACATGTAGAAAATTATTCGAAATATTTACTTTGATTAATGTTTAAACGATCCTTAGTCATCTTGATACCGTCACGTATTAGAAGACGTCCCTGAGGAAGCTTGGCTGGCACGACAACGATGACAGGAAGTATCGAAAATTTTCTGCATTCTATGCAAAATAACATGCCATCTCTCTCTCTCTCTCTCTCTCTCGAAATTATGCGATGTCTGCTGTTAAAACTTATCCACGTGAAAACAAATTACAATTGAGTTGCAATTTTTAATACAACTTTATGGTTAAAATAATAATATTATTTGTAATAAAATCTATCAAAGAACATGATTGATAAATAAATTTATTAGAAAAAAATAATAATAAACACACGTACAATGCAAATGAATTTATCTTTGTTTTATTATTTGGATCCATGAAAACAAAATTAAATCAAATGATAAGAGTCGAATTAAATTGAAACTAAAAAATATTTGCACACTAAGTGGGGAGATATTTTATTATAGGAAATTTTGGTTAATTGATAAAATATTTAGTTGTAAGTTTTTTAGAATGGTTTTAGTCAATTAATGGCCAACAAGAGGATTAACGATTTTGGTTTGGATAAAAATACGACACACATTTTGTTTTACAGAGGAAAATTTGGCACAGTTTATCGATGCAAGGAAAAGAAGACCGGCTTATCTCTGGCCGCTAAGGTTGTCAACGTATCCAAAAAAGAAGATCGTAGATCTGTCGAAAGGGAAGTTGATATTATGAGAAGACTTCAACATCCACGATTGATACAACTTTATGATTCTATCGACACTGGAAAACAAATTTATGTTATTTTGGAACTGTACGTTTGCATTTACGTGATCAATACGTTGTATACAATACTAATCAATCAACACATATATTACATTATTATACACATACATATTCACATGCACATGCACATGCACATGCATATTCACATGCATAAGATATTTTAATCCAATTGATAAATATTTAATAAAACATAAATTGAGATTACAGTTAGTTGAAATTAACACCTAAAACGTTGTTCAAATTTATTAGAAATATGATATTACACACACATACATATTCACATGCACATGCATATTCACATGCACAATATGTTTTAATCCAATTGATAAATATTTGATAAAACATAAACCGAGATTACAATTTGTTAAGATTACTACTTCAAACGTTGTTAAAATTTATTAGAAATATGAGAAGATTCAATAAAATAAAAATGACATAAACAAAAACTGAATGTTATGAAATTTTTACAGAATCGAAGGAGGTGAACTTTTCGAAAGAGTCATTGACGATGATTTCTTACTCACCGAACGTAGCTGTGCCGTTTTCATGAGACAAATTTGCGAAGGGATTGAATTCATTCACGTGCAAAAGATTTTGCATCTCGATTTAAAGGTAATTATCTTCTATATATGTTATTCCAAAAAATTTCAATCATTTAAACACGTGTCATTAAAATTTCGTTCATTTTTTCTTCCCCTAATACCAGCCAGAAAATATTTTATGTTTGACCAAAGAAGGAAACAGAATAAAAATCATTGACTTTGGATTGGCTAGGGATTACGATCCTAATAAAAAACTACAAGTATTGTTTGGTACACCGGAATTCGTAGCACCGGAAGTTGTGAATTTCGATCAGATTGGTTTTGGAACTGATATGTGGAGCATTGGTGTCATTTGTTACGTACTGTAAGCATACGATTCATTTTTATTATGTTTTTCTTTTTTACAAATATTTATGTACATCAAAATATCGAATGAAATAATATTTATAATTATTGAAATTGTTTATTATAAAAATATATTTTCTTTATAATAAGAATTTTGTATACACTACATAGTCATATAATTTATTTATTTTTAACACACACACACATAACACAAATTAAAACTAAATTAAATTAAATTAAAATAATTCTTTGCATAAATTCAACTCTCACATAATAATTTGATTAATATTCAATATTTTTTGAGATGCATAAAATCATAAAGATATTTGTCTTTACAGATTATCAGGATTATCACCATTCATGGGTGACACAGATATAGAAACCATGGCTAATGTCACCATAGCTAAATACGATTTCGATCATGAAGCATTTACCGACATATCAGAAGATGCTAAAGATTTTATCAGGTGTCTACTAATCAAAGATAAAGAGTAGGTATAAATATATATACATACAAATATACAGGATGAGGGTTACAAAATTTTGTTAGGTGATTTTCGAAGGATCAATCTAATTGTTTGAAAAATATTCCTAATTATACGACTAAGCTTGTCAATTTTTCATCCTTAAAAATTTGTTCTTTTAAAATCTTCAAATATAAAAAAATAAAAAACAGGTTTGAAAAATATCGAGAAGCAATAATAAATTTTGGAAAATCACTTAATAAACATTTGGCCCACGTCGTGTGTTTATTGTCACAGCAGGATTATTTTTTCTCGAGAGAGAAATATTCTTAACTTTAATTTAGTTATTTTAATAATAACTTCTTCTTCAAGAGAGGTTTCTTTTATCTCTCTTTCTCTCTCTCTCTCTCTCTCTTTTTTTTTTTTAATTTTGAACAAAAACTCACTGTCGTATTCGAACGTTTGGAATATCTCATTTTTTATTTGCCTGTCACTTAACTTCAATCTCGTTTTTTATTCACGTTAGACATAATAAGAAAAATAAAATATATACAGGGTGGGCCATTAATATTTATGGTTTCGTGGGGAAATGGGGGAAGGTAAGGGGTGTGAAAATGTAATAAGAAGATAAAGTTTTTCCAGGTCGCATAGAATTATTTTTTTGCTTATGCTAATTGATTCAACTTGTGTGATTCATTAGAAAAAAAAATATATTATTAATTCATTCATATTAAAAAAAAAAATACCATTAGTGTTTGGAAAATATTTGGATTTGAATTTTTTTTAGTAGAAATTTAGAAAGAGTTGTAGCAAAAGTTGTTCATGCATGTTATTAAAAACAATCGACTTTAAAAAAAAATCAAACGATCCCACGATGCAACCTCACCTTAAAATTTATATTTAAATATTTCTTTGAGTCTCACCCTGTATATTGTTTAGTTTAATAAAAAAACCGATTGAACTCTGACACCAAGTTGATAAATAATCTGTTATGTTGTCTCCACGTTTTAAACGAACAGTCTCTTCGTCAAACTCATCCGAAATGATAAATTAATCTCGAAGGAAATAAAAAACAACTTATTCGTCGTATACTTGAGAGAAAGAGAGAGAGAAAATTTAAAAAAGTTATGATTAGAAAAAAAAAACACCAAAACCTATTCACGAAGAAGCCTGTTAAATATTTCAGAAAACGTGCAACTGCATCTCAGTGCCGTGAACATCGTTGGTTGGCCAAACGGGATCCTAATCCTTTAATACTCGAAGAAAAAAAACAAACCTCGTTGTCGATAACAAAATTAAAGAAAGAACAATTGAATGATAATGATGATACATCGAGAAAAATGGGATTAACGATTAACGGAAAGGATGAATCTTGTAAGGAAAATTTAGATTTAACCAAGGACAATTTGAGACTGTTCGTTGAACGTTGGAGAGAGCATCCTGATAGTCCTTACATCATTGACATATTACAACAAAATCAATCTAAATTTAATTCAACCAATGACACCGAAGAAGCTGTTTCATTGCGTGCACAGAGTCCATCACCTAGGGAAAGTATTAGCAGTTCTGAATCATTCGAAACAGAATTCAGTAATTCGCCACGAGAAACTCGAGAATCGTTTTTGAACGTGCCCAATAATATTGGATTGGCTTTAGAAAGAAGAGCTTCGGAAGGTACAGCAAGAAACAAATCTCGTGATCAGGCTAGTCAAATAGTATTGGCAGAAGAGATTATTAAATTGTCTGAACATTTGCGTACTATGGCTGGTGGTATTGAAACTAATAAAGAAGAAAACAACGATGATGATGATGATAATAATGTTAATCGTACTAATACTAATCCTAATAACGGTGCTACGAGTATCATCATCGATAAAAATAAATCTAAAGACAAGGATCATCGTTCTGATAAACAATCTGGCAACAAACAATTTAAAAAGAATTTCAAATCAACGAAGTTAGAAAGTAATGAAAGTAACGAGATTACAGAAAAATTATCGAGTTTAACGAGACAAAGGAAACTCAATGGTACTACATTTCATAGTAATCGTAATTTGGAACGTTACAATAATTCTATAGAAAGTCATTCGATGAATATGTTTGCTTCCTTTAGAAGGAAAAAAGCTAAAGAAGATAAATTCTTGTTCAATTCTAAAAGAAACGATTCTGATGACAACAACAGCAGTTACAACGATGACAGTTCTAGTACTACCAGTTCGATTAGAATCAACGATGATAATAAATTAGATAAAAAGAATATCATTGATTTAACACCACCATGGAGACGTCGTAACAGGGTTAAACATTCCTTCGGTGAAACCAGCAGAGATGTTCCAAGGATATCTAATTTACGTGATTTGCATAAAAGTTTGAATTTAGATGAACCTGCCAATACTAAAGATTTGTTGCTTCATCTGTTAGGCGAATGGGAAGAAACTGGTAACAAAACTTCGACGTTAGGTAGGAATTCTGTCAGCATTGATTGGTGTGGGGAAGAATCCGTTGCAAGGAAAACTATGAACTCATTGGCTGAATATTTTCAATCTAAACAACAAAAGTCAACTGCTAGTAATGTTCCCGATGATTCACCGCCACCTGTTTATCGTTAAAGAAAAAAACCAAAATAAGGTAAAAGACCCAATACCAGACCGAGACCTATTATTGATACGATTTGTGACTGTTAGTATCTTATATTTAATCATATACTCGATGGAATTTCAGAAATCTTTGTTTATTTGATACTTGAATATTTTATTTATAAAAAAATATAGTTTAAGTATTTAAAAAATATAAAAAATTAGTTATTTACCCTTCGTTATTCCGGTATTGGGTCAGGGTCTTTTACCTTATACAAATTTGTAATTTGTATTATTTGAAATAACGTGAGAGAGATATATTACACTAACAGCATCGAATTATTGCTTAAAAGACAATTCGTCAAGTATATAATATATATTTTTGGTTGTCCTACTTTTAAATTACTTGATGGATCATTTTATTTAATTAATCGTTTTTTTTTTCTTTTCGTACTCGCGACAGAAACTTGACTATATTGTTTATAATATCTTTTTTGGTTCTTTTTTGAAGAATTATAAAAAGTTATGATAATTATAAATATTACGATAATAATCTAGTCATTGTATTTATTCTATACGCGTATGTACACACACATACACACATACACACACACACATATATGAAATATTTATAATGAATTATAAAATTAACATAAGGTTCGCTGTGAAATGATCAAATATAAATTATTTAAAATATATGAGAGAAAAAAAAAGGGTCACGAATGATGCATGTGTAAATAATAATTGTGCGAAGAACAATAATTATTGTACGTTGATTGTATGACGTGTATTATATGTAAATGTTTCATGATAATTGTTAATTAGCCAGAAGATAATTTATGAGATGGTAAAAGTATGCAATATTTTCTTTTCACATAATTGTCTTGTTTATATAAAGTATAAAATAATAATAATAATTATTATTATTATTAAAATATATATAACTAAAAGGAGCAACAATATATTGAAATTGTTTATCCATTTGTCTTGTCGTCGATTGTTTTAATAAAAAAAAAAAAACAAAAATATATATGAAAATAATATACGCAAATTTGAATTCGTCCTAAATTTAAAATCAACAAATATTATATAATATTTTATTTTATATTATGAAATTGTTATTAGGGGTATAAAAAAAAAAGCTCTTTTAATTAATTTGTTTTATTTTTTTTTTTGGGAATTCTACAGACGGAGACCAACAGCAGGACAACTTATAGAACACCGTTGGCTTGAAGTTGCATTGGAAAATCCGATTTGTAAAAAACGATTGAAACGATATGTTATTAAAAAACGTTGGATCAAGGCAGTTAATACGATATTAGCATTAAAACGTATGGGTGCACATTTAGATTTAGATCTTGTCTAAAACATAATTAACGCGTTATTTAATTTCATTTATTTTCATTTAATTAAAATGAAGAACACAAGCAAAGAAAATGATTTCAAAAGAATCATTTAAATATAATTTAATTGTTTTTATGTTATTTGTATAGTTCAAGCAAGAGTATTAGTTATTAGAAATATTGATTGATTTATTTATTTAATATTATGAAATAATTTATTAGTCATAGATATGTTTTTTGGGAGACGTGTCAAAAAAAAAAAAAGAACCATTTGAAATATGAACAATTAATATTATTTATTAAGAAATAAAATTATATATTTTTCAAATGGTTTTTTTAATATACTATTTTAAATCAATTTTGTTATAGCGATTATTCAAGTTTCGTTGATTTATGTCCCAGTTGTATTTTGTTAAAACGATATTGGCACAGGAAAATAGTCATTAAGGGGTGAAGTAGTGGGGACAAGGTAAGAGGAAGGTTTATGTTTTACGATTGATTTATAAATTTTCGTGGACGATTTAGAGGTTTGTAAGATTATATAAATATATTTATATATGTGTAGAATGCACCTGTTGTGTCTTTAAATAAATATTAGTTTACTACTGTACAGTTAATATGTGTGTGTGTATGTGTATATATGTGTGTGTATGGGTGTATCAAAATGAAAATGAACACTTTGTTAACTTCTTCCAACTATTGTCATGATCAATATCAAATACATCATTTATATATATTTTTATTTTAATTTAATTTTAAATTCTTTCATACACGTATTTCGTATTTGAATTATTACGCGGTCTCGAAACTACTACGTGAAACAATCGATCAATTGATGAAACATATTATGCTATTATTTTACAAAGTATAATAATTTGTATTGTTTCAAAATTAAATAAAATCGTTTAATAGATTTTTTTTGATCGTATACACTTGTTAAAATATATTGAAATTGTTATTAAAAGTATATTTGAATTTTTTCAATTGAATCACGTGACATATATCGATTGTAGTTTCGATTGCTGCGCAAAGGTGGCAGCGCAAGTCAGTTTTAGAAGAGGAACATTTTAAAAGTGTTTACAAAGTTAATAAATAATAATGGTTAGTTGTGGTTTTGTTTTTATTAAAAATTGTTAAATATATTGGTTAATTTAACTTTATTTAATATGTGTAATGAACATTTTGACTTTAATATGAAATATTTGTACTCCTTGACTTCTTATAATATATACTTACTTGGTTAGGAATTACAAGTATATAAAATGATGTGAAAAACTATGAATATGTATATTAAATATAAATGATTATTTATATAGGAACATTCTCAACAAAAGTGGACACCTTATGCAAAAGATTACGATCCATTAAAAGCTGGAAGCATTGATGGAACTGATACCGAACCACACGACAAAGCTATTAGTCGTGCAATGGAAGCACATTATGAACCACCTCATGGTTTAAAATCTAAACCTGATAGAACACTGTTTGTAGCAAGATTTGGCCCGAAGATAACGGAAAAAGATTTAAAGGAGGTAAATTTTGAATAGAATATTATCAATGATATTCAAAATAAAAGTTCCTGTACCGTTATAACGTATTACAGTATTTTTCTAGGTACGGTGACGTTGTATCGATTAAAATTATAGTGGATTTAGTCACAGGTCTTTCTCAAGGTTACGGTTTTGTTGAAATGAGAAGCATCGATGAAGCACGAAGAGCTGTGAGACGAAGTACAGAAGCTACGATTAAAGGATATCAAATATTTGTCGATTTTGAATGCAGTCGTACTATGAAGGGTTGGAAACCGAGAAGATTAGGTATAGAAATTTTCAAATAGTTTCTATAATAATTTTCTAATTAATTAAATGTATGTAAGATTTTGTATAAATATTTGTCTGATGATTTTAGGTGGTGGTTTTGGTGGTAAAAAAGAATCCGGTCAGCTTCGATTTGGTGGAAAAGATAGGCCTTTTAGAAAACTGATAATACCCAATATTAGTAAACCATGACTTGGATTTTCTACATACACTCTCAATATTTTTTTATTACAATTAAAGTAAAAGTAATATGTTAACTTCGATGTTCTTCTGAAACAAGAATAAATTTAGTTAAATAATAGGACATTGCAACATTGTAAATCTGTTAATATTTAGAACATTTTTTTATCAAAATTACAAGTTAATTTAATTAATCAATGTACATATATACTACAAATGTTAATAGAATTAATTCAACAACTTTAACGTTATTAATTTTATATAGGATAGATAATTGTGATATAATATAAATAATATAATAAATATAATAAATAAAGAAATTGTTTACTTCTGTTGAAATTTCTGCTACCCTTTATGGGGGGTTGAATATCCCCCATGTATTATTAAATAAGTAATTCAATATGAACTAAAAAGAAAAAAAAATGAGTAGATCAATTTTGTATAAGTTAATTTGATATGAAGGATTATAAGGGAAAGAAACGTTCGAGTTGGTTTCTCGACGTTGTCTGATCTTTTCTCGAGGCTTACACGAAACTTTATATTTCTGTACACGTACATCAGTGCGCCCTCTCACGTTCGTAGGTCCCACCATATAAGGAGGCACTCGTTGTGGACTTGAACGTTCATCAACACTTTCAAAGATTTCATGTTTCCAGACTGTATTTAAATATCTACATTTTATTAAAAGTGTAGAAGACATTTTTACCCCCACCCATTATTAGAAAACATATTAAATTTTACCCCACACACACATATACATACATGCCAATACACCTTTGCTGTAAACCTTTTCAAACATATTCTTACCGATTCTCATCTCTTTAAACTCTTTACTCTATCATCATTTGTTTCATTATTCTATTCTTTCTATTTTTAATTATTATTTAGATCGATGAATAATTAGTTGAAGAATTAGTCGAGTATATGGGTTTTGATATTAATTTAATTTAATTTAATTTAATTTAAGGGTTGTTGATCAAGGAGATTGAATTGTTATATAAATTTAGCAACACGTTGGGTGGGAAGATACTAAATTTATATTTGATCTCACGAAATTTTTAAAGAAATGTGCGATAGAAAAAGAAGTTTCTTTCTTTTTTTTTTAAAACATTTGAGAGAGAATATTGTGGAAGAGTTTGTTGGAGTTAAAATAGATGAAATAGTTAAATTGGAAAGAATTATCGTAGATTAAAAAATATTCTTTTCTTATTATCATAGAAATTCATTTTTGATAGAGAAATTATTGAATTATGATAGTTTTTTTAAGTATTGAAATTTGTTTATTCGGTTGGATAATTAAAATTGTTTAAGTAGAAAATAATTTAAAAATGTGCTTGTAATTTATTTCGATAGAAAAAAAAATTGATGGGGGATGAGGTGTATCAAAACTACTAAATAAATTTAGAATAAAATTAAAAAAATTATATTAAATATCAAAAGAGTAAAATTCCATTCAACCAATATAAAATCTAACTTAAACAAATTTGTTTAAACAAATAGATATACTGAAACAACAGCGTGTACCAGAAACCCATAAACCCAAAATACTACAAATACCAAATCCAAATAATCGATTATTATCTACACCTAAATTATAACAAAAATCATATACAAAAATAATCCAATCACAAGCGAAAATAAAAATAAGAAAAAAAAAAAGAAGACAATGAAATAAATCATTTATAGAATCTGACAACGATATAAAAATTCGTTAGGAACGAATGCGTGGGCGAGATGTACCAGAACAGAAACAGAATCAAAACCAGAACAGAATAGAATAAAACAGCACACATCAGCACACACCAAAGCAGCAGCAGTAGCAGTAGCAGCCTAGAACAACCCTAAAGAAAAGAAAAGAAAAGAAAAGAAAAGAAAAGAAAAGGAAAGAAAAGTTAAGAAGAATCAGAGTCCAGTTTATTCGTTAGACGGTTGGAAGAACCCGTAAAGAAAAGATCTTAGCCATTAGACGAAAATAGTATCGTCGAGTCCAGGATCGTATCACGTTTGAGCCCCACGAACGTAGATCTCCTTTCTATTAATAGTAACGAACGAGAAGGAAAGATCCAAAGCAGAAACAGAATTCAGAAGAAGAAGAAGAAGAAGAAGAAGAAGAGGAACAAGTAGAAGTAGAAGAAGAAGAAGAAGAGGAAGACGAAGAAAGAAATAAAGAAATAAAGAAGAAGAAGAAGAAGTTGCAGGTTCCGAGGTAACTTCTGAATCTGATCCGAACTCAGAGACTGTTCTCAGACCGAACAGTCCGGAGTTGAGTTCAGAGCCGCTCGAGCTGTTGCGGACTCGACATTCCATCGGTTAAAAAGCTCATTTCTTTCTTTCTTCCATTCTTTCATTCTTTCTTTCTTTCATTCTTTCTTACTTTCTTACTTATTTTCTTTCTTTATTTCCATTTATTTCTTTCTTTATTTATTTCTTTCATTCTATTTCTTTTTATTCACTCTTGACTTATTTTCATTATCTATTTTTGTGTGCGTGTGTGTGTGTCTCGTTTATAAAAGCTCATCCATTACTTCAGCTACTGGGACTTCAAGCAGTCAACCCCGTTTTGTGCACGTACACACACACCCACCCAACCAACCAACCAACCAACCAACACACGCCAATTATACGTCCATACGTTTTAAACATATTTTTACATTCACATCGATCTAATGTAAGTTGCATTCGTATATTTTATTTCATTTCATTACTCTTATTATTATTATTTGTTGTTGTTGTTGATTTATATTTATATGCAAGGTGTTTGAAGGAATACGTGCAACGAAATGTGACCTAAATTAGTTTTTCATAGAACATTCTACTGTTTTATTTTAGACACCTTGTATATTTGTTTTATCATAGTTTCTATTCCTATTTTTTTGATATATATCTCTCTCTCTTATTTAATTATCAAATAATTCATTAATGTTTAAAAGATTGTTTCGTTAAGTTTGATGTTTAAGGTGTTCATTGTTAATGGGAAAAATAAAATAATATCGTTCCTTTCTTTGTTTTTTTTTTATTTTTACACATTCAAACAGAGAAAGAGAGAGTATATAACAAAAAAAAGGAACTAGAATAAATTCCATTTGGTTGTAGAGTAGGGCGTATCTGTTTCATGTTTGAAATTCGTCTACTTTTACATTCACTTCTAACAAAATATTCAAAAACTAAAATATCTATCGAGAAATTCTGCACTGTGATTTATATTAAAAGAGAAATAAAAAACAAGAAAAATGATACAACATTTACGCGTATAACAAAATTATGTAAAAAACAAAAATTATTGATTTTATGTACATTGGGTTGATGAAGAAAAATTAATGTCAGATTTTCCCATTGAATCATGGCTAAAAACTCGACATTTTTTTATCTACCAACCTAATATATATTTATTCTAAATTACTTTTTACCAATGGTTACGTAAATGAAACGTAAATCGGACTGTTTGCAAT
>JACGTP010000044.1:136794-155309 GCA_023678845.1 Mischocyttarus mexicanus | reverse complement strand
TTTCTTTGTTTTTTTTTTATTTTTACACATTCAAACAGAGAAAGAGAGAGTATATAACAAAAAAAAGGAACTAGAATAAATTCCATTTGGTTGTAGAGTAGGGCGTATCTGTTTCATGTTTGAAATTCGTCTACTTTTACATTCACTTCTAACAAAATATTCAAAAACTAAAATATCTATCGAGAAATTCTGCACTGTGATTTATATTAAAAGAGAAATAAAAAACAAGAAAAATGATACAACATTTACGCGTATAACAAAATTATGTAAAAAACAAAAATTATTGATTTTATGTACATTGGGTTGATGAAGAAAAATTAATGTCAGATTTTCCCATTGAATCATGGCTAAAAACTCGACATTTTTTTATCTACCAACCTAATATATATTTATTCTAAATTACTTTTTACCAATGGTTACGTAAATGAAACGTAAATCGGACTGTTTGCAATATCTCGAAGCGAAAGCAAAAGATCATATTCATCGATTCGCGAATATAATTTTAATTAAATTATACTTGGAACAATACGTCAATGATCTTTAATCAACCACAAAATTATCGACAAAAAACATTAAGAACTTTGATACAATTTTTCTACAACACTTTGACTGTAAGACAAAAATTTCGCATACGTGAAATAATGTTTGCGTGTGTGAAGAAGTGACTATAAAGGGTCAAAGGGTGGTTTTTTTTTTTTAATTACGGAAGAAAGGATTAAAGAAATTAAAAAGAGTAGGTTTCATTAAATTTGAATAGAAAAATAAGTGGTGAGAAAAGGGGTGTGTTGTAAAATGTACGCCATATTGGATTAGAGTAGTAGAAGAAGAAATAGTATTGAGGGAAGATAGAAAGAGAGAAAGAGAGTGTGTGCATGTGTGTGTGTGTGCGTGAGAAAGAGAGAGAGAGAAAAAGAGAGTAGATTTCTAAAATTAGAACCACGAGGAAGAGAAGGGACCGGCTCCTTATAGAGAGCTTGCGACGATGAGCTTGCGGCCAGGGTTAGCAAACTGCTTCTTGCTAGTATGTCTATCTCTTTCTTACTCTTTCTCTGTTTCTCTCTCTCCCTCTCCTTCCCTCTAACCCTCTCTCTCGAACTATCACACTCTCTTATTTCGGAATATCAAATTACGTTTAGGTCGGTGCATCGTTGACCCCATTTCGATTCCTTTTTCGCGACATTTGATTAACCTTTTTTTATTTAATTTTGTTTTGTATTTGATAATTTTGATTTTCCTTTCTGTTTTTTATCATTCGAAGTTAAGTAGACAAAAATAAAGGTAGACGATTTTTAATTAACAGGGTTAAAATTATTTACTTGTATTAAATAAAGAGAATATAAATAATATATTAGAAATTGTATGACATTTTGTATTATTATTTATGATATAAGAAAATATTGTTTAAGTATATGTTTATAATATGTATATATTATTTATGGTTTTTTTTTTATATTTATTTTTGTGTTGCAGTTCCTTAACCAACCGCAAACATGTCCGACGACGAGGAACAATACTCGTAAGTATTACAAATAATTTATAACAAAAATTGAAAAGCAAAATTAATATTATAATATATAAATGAAGAAATTATCTTTTGGTAGAATTTTTATTTAAAAAATATTATTTATAGATAATTAATAATAATATATAGTTCATATTATTAAACACGAACCAATGATTTTGTTCTCAGAATTATTTGAGCTACTTAAAAAATCATATTCAAATAATTCAATTAACAATATTATAAATATATTATTTATAAAATAAATCATACACACCCATCAGAGTCATTGAAATAATTTTAAGTTGCATTTTGATGTAACGCAATTAAATTTAATTCAATTCAATTTCAATTAACCAAATAATCCATTTTAAAAAAGAGAAAAAAATGTCCTAATTGTGATGTGAAATTCTTCATTTATGGTTTTAAAAAAAGGAGGATTGAAAGATATTTTCGTAGAACAACAACTAATAATACAACATATAATAATATGTATAAATACATATAAAACATACTTTTCTCACACCCCTAACTAAACCCCTATTGAAAAAATATATATTCCAAGGGTTGGTGTAAAACCCTTTGAAGATTAGAAGTGTTTTTTACGAGCGTATCTTCTCTTCTCGACGATAATCGGGATCGGAATTTCGATGTCGTTGTCGCATGTTTAAAAAAAAGAAAAAAGAAATAGAAGAAGAGAATAAAAATAAAAAAAAACTTCATTTCACGTAAGATAAACTCACACGTTTCCCTTTCTCCATCACCACCATTTTATTTTTTATTCTTCTTTGATTTAAACAAATTTTCTTCTTTTTTTTTTTCATCGTTCATTGTCATCTCGAAAAAAAAAAATAGAAAGGTATCATCAGGTATTTTATTATCGTCACAGTGTCTTTCAAATTTGTATTCTCCTCTCGTATTAATTCGACTATTTATTTTATTTTATTTTAGTTTTTTTTTTCATTTATACATTTTTTAAAAGAGAACAACCAACCCTTTCTTTTTGTATCCTCGTTTTTTATTTTTTATTATTGTTTTATACGTTAATTTTGTTGTTGATTAAAATAAATTTAATACGATTTGTTTTTGTTATCCTAGAAAAATATTTTCATTTATTTGTTCGTTCGTTCGTATTTTTTGTTTATTTGTTTGATTCGTCAAAGAGAGAGAAATATGTTTACACCCCCTTTTTACCAACCCTTTTTATTCGTTACCGTAAATATTTTATAATTTAATATTTAATATTTTTATTTTGTTGTTGTTGTTGTTATTGTTTTTTTTTATCACGTGAATAAAACTTTTAAACGAACTATCAATTTCCATTGGGGGGTTTTGTTAGACATTATAAATTGTGGTTATGCGTCTAGTGCGTTGTAATTTATTTACAATGCAATTTTCTTCACCGGAATTACGATAATGCACTTTTTCTCTTTCTCCATTATCTTCCGATTTAATATTCATTTTTTATAGCTACTTTTAACGAATAGACTTTTAAGGTTCTATTTCGTGAGAAATTATTGTTAGAATAAAATCATATTTAGGATTAATATTTTTCTATACTACAATTTAAAATCCCAATAAACAAACACATATTTGAATTTACAATAAATGATGATAAATAAAGTAATAGTGGATTTGTAAAATTCTATTACACTTGTTTTCCAAAAAGAAATCAAAATTAAATCCTTTGACTGTGTTGTAACGTAAAATAAAAACACATACACCACGTTGCATTGTTTAAACAACAACAACAACAACAATCAAACGTTCCTCACCAGAAGAAAAAAAAACAAGGAAGAATTATTTTCAAATCAAATTAATTTCCTTAACTTTTAGATTTGATTAAAAGTGAGGAATAAAATAAAATCTGAACAGAGAGAAAGATTCTTCTTTTTTTTTTTCGTTAATATTATTATTATTATTATTTTCAATGAGTAAAATATAAAAAAAAATATAAAGAAGACCCTCGTGTTATCGTTTTAAAACGAATCGAGATAAAAGCTTGAAAAACCGTGTCGTATCGTACAAATAGCATCTACTCCAACCAACCCTCTCAACCCCCCTACAACCCCAAAAACCCTGATTGTGTAAAATACTATAGTTCAGTTTGTTCAAGCCAACCCTTTCTTTCTTTCTTTCTATGTTTTCTTTTTTTTTTCAATAAAAACTCTACCAACCAACACACCCAACACCCAACAATTCCCTTGTACCGACGACTAACAACAATTGTTTTCCTTTTTTTCTGTTTCACAGCAGCGAGGAGGAGGTCGAGGAAGTGTAAGTGTTTGTTTTTGTACTTGTTCTTGTTCTTGTTTCCTTCTTGTCAATCAATTCACTTGTATTCTACTTTTATTGTTTTTCTTCTATTAAAATCATTTTTTAAATGAATTTAATTTTAAATCTTGTAAATCAATTTCTAATAGAGAAAAATAATAATTGTCAATGTTTTAACACGCACGTTGTTTCATGTGTTTTTTCTTTTACAGGAAGTAAGTTCCAGTCATGGGTTCTACTTTATTCAGGACATACCATAACGGTGTCCAGTATTTTATAGTTTTTTTTTTATTTTTTTTACTACGATAGATAAGATTATTTTTTATTCAAAGACAAAATAGTTCTTAGCTTTTCTTTATTTTTTCTTTCGAGATCAGATTAAGAGGTTCAATACGAAAAAGTATTTCGAAAATAATTTTGTATCGTGAAAAGTTATTATAGGATGAAAGTAAACTGAAACAAGGATTTTATTGCAAAGTAATATTTGGTTTAACATGTCTCAATGAGTAGTCTGATGATTGAAATTAAACGTCAAGAAATTTTAGAGAGATGAATTTTTATATAAATAATATAGATCAATTTTATAAACAATTGTAATCAAAATTATTTTCGAAATTTTATTGAACAACTGTGGGTTTGGTCTGTTCAAATTTTACAAATGTTTTAAGAATCGTTCTCTTCTTGGTTCATCGTTTAAATATGATGTCACTGTTTGGTCTAATCTCAGAGTAATTCGATTGAAAATTCAAATTACTATTACAGATTAAAAGTACTATTTTATGTTATAATTGTTGTATGAATTAATTCGATTGAAAATTAAAATAATGATAGTAAAAATACGCGTTGTTACGTCATCGAAGAGATGTAGTTAAAGTTTTCTTTCTACACGTGTTTTGTAACAACAAACTATAGTTTAAGAAAATCGTTAACAATAGATCGGAGTCTATTATTTGATTAGTATGTGACGCTAAAGATTGTTAAATGAGTCATCGTCTAGGACTCGAGGTTAGATGCCGAAATTAACATTACGTTGGGTGGGAAAAATATAATTCTAACTTCTAATTTATATCAACCAATCAGCAAGAATATTATTTTAATTATGACTTATTCTTAGAACCGAAGAAAATTACAAGAAAAGAGAAAAAAAGAAGAAAAATTATTTTCAATTGAAATTTAATTACCTCTTCCTTTTTAATATTGTTTTTAAGTTTGTTTTATAATTTATTACAAAATGATTAAATGATATATTAATTATTATAATTAATTTTTGATATTAAAATAAAAAGAAATATTTTTTCGAGTTAGACCGAACGTGTTAAAGAAAAAAAAAAAATGTTAGGAAAGTTTAGTTAAATGCGAATAAACGTTTAGTATAATACACGATGAGAACGATCATTCTTGAAATGGCGTTTAAAATTAGAGCAGACCAGCTCCCATCATCACGAAAATAGGACGACCGGATGGCGCGTAGTTACTATTCCTGCCTCCAAGCATATAATTCGATCTAAAAACAGATTTAGGTATCGCGTTCGTATCATATATTTTCTTCTTTTTTTATTTTACGATCCAACAATTGGAAAATCTTTGTGAAAAAGTTACTCCATCAAGTTTTCTCAAAATCTGACGCTAACTGTTTTACCGACCGAGAACCGAGAATTCAACAAAAATGGCGTCAACTTTCTCTCTCTCTCGTTCGTTCGACCCTAATTTCGTTTTGAGTAAAAATAATTCGAAAGAAAGAAAAGAAAAAACCAATAAATTAGTCAAAGTTAAGCATGATATTAGAAATTAGATCAACGGTTTAATAAAATTCGCGATGATATTTAATTACAACGGGTGTTCCTAGAAGAAACGGACCACCATTTTCGAGTATTTTTGTTCTATTAGATTACCAAGTTATGAAATGGAGCAAAAATACATACGATTGATATTGAAATTTGCTCCATCTCATACTTGACAATCTAATATTTTGTATTTTTTTTTTTAATTTTTTTTTTGTCTATCTTCAATAATTCGGTACCAAAAAAGAAAAGAAAATAAGTCTTTTTAGTTACTCTTTCTAATTTTATTATAATTTTTCTTCTATCACTAAAATCTATTTACTTTAAAAAAAAAAAGAAAAAGAACAATCTATCTCTATAATATTTTATTGATCTAATCAAAATCTGTTAAAATCCAATCACTCATTTCTATCTCTCTTGTGTATTCTCTCTTTCTCTCTCTCTCACTCTCACTCTCACTCTCACTCTCTCTCTCTCTCACTCACTTCTCCGCCCGTTTCTCCACATACAACACACAAAACCAACCAACCAACCAACCTAAAATGAACCAAAATGAATAAAATGAACCAACCAACCAACCAACCAACCAACCAACCAACCAACCAACTACCAATCACCAATTACCACTACTACCATCGTCATCGTCGACCGATCGACCCACGCGACCCATACGCGTGTTGTTGTCATTGACTATGAAAATTGAAAAATCAAAGGCAGCCGGAGAAGAAGATCGAGTAAGTTTCTAATTAAATAGACAAGCGTGTATATATAATTGCCATTTTTCATTTTTTTTTCTTTATTTTTTAATTATATTTTCTTTTTTTTTTTTTTCTTACGTACAAATATCAATATTTTTTCTTACTTTTGTGGCAGCTATTGGCTATTTTTAATTGTTCATAAACGTTGTCGTGTTACTCTTTTTTTTTCTTATTTTATTTTACTTTTTTATCTGTCATCTAACCACAATTTTGTATTTGTCCTATTGTCGGGGTTCGCCAGTATTTTACTACTATTATTTTTTCTTTTTTTTTTTTTTTTTTTGTTATTGTCAGTGTCCGCTGAATATTTCTTTCTATCTTTCTTTCTGTCCTATTCTTTCTATCTATTTCTCTATTTCTATCTTTTTCATTTCTCTTTCTCTTAATTTATTACGCTCTTTTTTCTATTTGTATAATGTTTAGTATTTAAATAACAATAATTATTAATAATAATTATATCGCTGATGCAATTATAAATGCTGCCATTACACGCCGCCAATTATGCCGCTGCAATTTATTTTTATTTTCCATTTTATATATTTTTTCTTTAATTTTAATAATTTATTTCTCTCTTTCTCTCTATCTTTCTCTCTTCTTCTATCATCTCTTTTCTTTTTTTTTCTCTGTCTCTTTCTATCTTTTTACGTTTTGTTTCATTGTCTTTATCTATTTGTAATTTCATTCACAATTTATGTCTTATTTTATTAGGATTGTCAAGTTATGAAATGGACTAAAAAAATCCACATAATTGAAATTCCAATTTGCTTCATTCCATACTTGACAAGCTAATATTTTTATTATTGTTTTTCGTCAATCATGTCTTCGTTAAATTTCTCTCTCTCTTTCCTTCTCTCTCTCTCTCTTTCACACACATATTTGTACATACAAATATATTATTTCTTTTACTATCCACCTAATTCCAATACACCCTTCCAACCAAACCACTTTCACCACCTAAACGAAACGTGCTTAGTATTCTTTTAATAACATTTATTGCTAAAAAGAAAAACAACTGTGATTCAATATTTAAAAAATTATTTTAATATTATTTGTAACACTTGTAAGAAATTGACACTAACTCCTTTTTTTGATATCTAATTTTCTTATTTAATATTTTAACTATCTCTTTTTTTCCAATACTATTTTATATTATTTTTATTATTACAGTTATTTATTTGAGATTATATTTATATGTTTTTTTGTTTATAAAAATTAATATGTTGTTAGATAAATTAATTTATTACCGTGGTATTTTCATGAGAATCAAAATTCCATTAATCCCTAAACTCATAGTCGTATCACTTTAAATTCTCTCAACAAACTTGCACGTCTTGTTAAAAATATATATTCTTCATATATTCCATTACATTCCTGGATTTCATTTTTTATTATTCCTCAACATCGTACATGGGAGACGTAAATGCATACATGAAAAAAAAAAAACCAACACCCCTTACCTCTGACCCTCATTTATTTATCATTTGTTGACCACGTCCGTTGTCTATCTCTCTTTCTCTCTCTCTTTCTCTTACTTTCTCTCTCTCTCTTTTAATTATGTTTTAAATTATTTTCAAGCTGTGTCGCTGCTGTGTCGATGGTTTACACGAGAATTACATTTCATATCCTATTTTTAATCCTTCCTTAAAAAGAAACCAACAGAGTCAAACCCTTTTCTTCTTTTCTTTTTTTTTTCTTTCTGATAAAATCCTCAAACCAGTACAAGTATCACATCCATGAATACAAACATACGAAATGATACAAAATAATACATGCACCGAGATACTTCAAAGAAAATTAAACAAAAAAAAAAACATTTTGTTAACTTCAATGAAACAAAATACACACACACCACAGACAAACAGACAGACAGACAGATCCATACACACATACCCACTTACACTTATTCCCACCTAAAAAAAAATAATCAAAAATTTAATCTCTCTCTGTCTCTCTCTCTTTCTGTCTTTCTCTTTCTCTCTCACACATACACACACACACACACACACATTTTCTGTTAATTTTAATCTTGTCTCTACCTTATTATTTCTTTCTTTTATTTTTTTTTTTTTTTATATATTATACATTTTTATAATTATTATTAATCAATAAATATTATTGTCGTCCTCGTGCATTTGTTATTATTTGTTAAACGTGCGCATTCGTTTTATATGTCGCATATTATTATTTATTTCGTGTCCGTCTTCTCGCATTATTATCGATCGAGCCGACGAATTTAAAAAGAAACACAAAAAGGAAAGCATTTTGTAATAAAAAAAAAAAAGAAATGCTTATTTAATAATAAAATAAAACTAGGTGTGTGACAATAAAACAAGACACGATATAAATGAACACTTTGAACGAACAACGGTACGAACGAACGGACTATGGATTGGCTGAATGCCTAAAGAAATAATAATAATAATAATAATAATAATAATACCATTCGGTTAAAGAATATCTTACGCAATCACTATAACAGTTGACAAATGATCTTGTTTATACATTCTCTTCCTATTTATCACGGTATTATATCATTTTATTTTTCTCAACGATTTATATTTATCCCATTCTTTTTTACTTCTCGTAACTTCGAGAACCCTAATAAATAACAAAAAAAAATAAGGAAAAGAAACAATTTTCAACAAAAAATATTTCTCGAAAATAAACCGTGGTCCGTTCGAAATCAACACGAAAAAGAAACAATATCAGACACTTTACAACAATAACAATAATAATAATAATAATCAAATTATTATTATTATTCTAAAAATAATAGACGATCGAAATATTTTTTTAAATATTTTACAAAAAATAAATACGATGCCTAAGCATAAAAATTCCGCCTTTGATTTACTCGCGTATGCTTTTGCGCAAATTTTCTATAAAAAAAGTATTAAATATGAAAAGATAAACAATTTAGAAACGTAAATGCATCTATGCATAAGTGCATATGATTTTTAACACACACATACACACATAGAGATACCTAAAATATAATACGCGAATAATTAAACGATCTTGGTTAGTTTTCACACACACACACATATAAACACACATACATACAAACAGGAATACACATTTTTACAAAAATTATTCTTTTTCTTCTTGTAGTAGTAAATATTAATCATTCTGTACTTTCTCTTTTTTATAGGGGTAGGGCGTCCCAAAAGTAAGTTGAAATCGCTCGAGGTTGTTTATATATATATACGTCAATAATCTTTCTTCAACCCCCAACCACCCCCCATCAACCCCCAAACAACCAACTCTGTCTCTCTGTCTCTCTTTCTCTCTCTCTCTCTCTCTCTTTCTATCATTCTCTGTTTCTCTCTGTGTTATTTTTTCGTTCGCTCTGACCAACAAACCACAGCAAACAACCAAATACGATTGACCACAAGAACAATTTTTTTCGAACCAATCAACCACTTCCCCTTCAAATGAAAAAAAAAAAGGCAAATTCCAACGAGAGCTTGGAAAAATTACGGCGAATTTTCATTTCTCGTTGCTTTATTTTTTTTTTATTTTTTCCGAACAACCCTCTCACCAATACCCAACATTCTAATCGTCTTTGTATTTTTCTTTTTCACGTGGGTTTGTATATTTTTTAATTAGTTCATTAATCAATCAATTATTTGATTAATTCTCGGCAAGATTAAAACAAATATATTCCTGAAAGATTATTGGGAATAATAAATAGTTTGAGTTATTTAATGTTTATTATTTTTAGCAAGATTATATTCGAAAAGAATTTTTCTATTAGAATTTAATTTATATTAAATTTATTTTTTTTTTCTTAGGAGATAAACGTTCTGTCGATGACATTTCGTGGGTGGATGAAAAAAGAACAAAAAATAGTGGTAGAGGTTTTTTTGTTAGTTTCACGTTTAAAAAACCTGGCAAGCAAGTACTCTCTATACTTTAGGTTAGTCTAGTGCAATTGCATAACAAGCATATGCAACTAAATTAACTTGCGTTGGCTGGACACCTGCCAACATCACCGAGTTACATGGTTGCATATGTCTCTCTTTCTATGTATTAAAATACTTATTGTTAATGTTATAAAACTACATACATACATATATATAATACTTATGTACTTTTTATATACATGTACAACACGTAATAAGTTTATTCTTAAACTTTTTCAACCCGACCTCGTTGATATCATTCCTTTGCAAACGGGATTAAATTATTAAACAAAATTAATTAAACTAGAAAAAATCTTGCCGAGAAATAATAATAATTTATATTAATTTTCTAATTAATTAATCACATCATCGATAATATATTCGATCAACCCAAAATGCAATTAAAAGAATATAAACCATCCATCACTTGAAAGTAATTTTTCTTCGAGCTCACCCCCCTCACCCCGACCCCTCGACCCATATTTTTTCGCGTACTTTTCTTTTGATTTGGTTTTTTTAATTTACTATACTTCTATGCAATTTTACACAACCCCGCCAAATATGTTATTTCAGTGTTCAATTTGTTTTTTATCTTTCTTTCTATCCATCCCATCTATCTATCTATCTGTCTATCTTTCTATCTATTTTTATCTATGTTTTTTTATATCTCTGATTAATAATAATTATTGTATATTAACCAGAGTGAGAACAAATTCTTGTACATAATTCACGTGTGTTTCAACGTATTATGTATTTATGTACACCATTTATATTCCAACTATCCCTTCACTCTCATCTCTCTACCCTCAGAACCTCTCGTCACACCCACACTCACCCTCTTTTATCACCATTTAAAATTATTTTAAACATGCTATGAGCGTATGATCAAAAAGTATTTTGAAAAAAAAGAAAATATCATTTATCCTTTGCAAAACTCATCATTTTTACTGTGAATATTTATTTTGTATTTTTAATACTTTTGATAATACTATAATAACCTTATTTTTATCTTGATTCATTATCTATTTCTCTCATTTCCTACTTTTATCTTTTATCTCACATTTTTCTGTCTTTTTTTTTTTTTAAAAAGAAAAAAAAAGAAGCAACAAACAAACAAATTGTCCGTCCGTTTCTGTCTATTTGTCCGTCCGTTTATTATACTTATTCTTTTTATTTATTTATTTATTTATTTATTTATTTAATAATAATAAAATTTTTCGTTAATTTGTTCTCTATCTTTTTAATTTATGTCTTTGTTTACTTTGTCATTGTCAAACGTGTTCGTCCGCCTGTACGTGTGTGTGTGCGTGCGCGTGCGTGTGAGTTGAGTTTATTGTTTGAACGTATGTGTGCGCAATATAAACAACAACAACAACAAAAATAAACGAATACACGACATAACAATTTAACTTGATGTCGATGCGCGTGAATGAATGATCAATATAATTACGATAATGATTACGATGATGATGATGACGATGATGACGATGATGATGACGACGAGACGTTTCAAAAAAAAAATCACACACAAAAAAAATGAATATTGTGGAGTATTATGGAACATGAAAGGCATCGAAAATTGTCAAAGGTGTTCTTTAAAAAAAAAAAAAAAATAAGGGCAGTTTGAGAAACTGTTTAACACTTCGGAGCAACGAGCTTTATTTCATTCTTCCCAAAGGACTATTAAAAAAAACGAGTCTTCTTATATTTTGTTTTCGTTCCGGCCCGATCCAGGGACTCCGGGGAGAATCCCGAGTTTATGAAGGTAAGCCCTTTCATCATTATTATTATTATTATTAATTTTATTATGTTGAGTTTTACAAGTAACTTTTGTTAGTTTAATCAGATTTTTGATTTCATATTAAATAATTAAATTGTATTAATAGGTACTTCGTCAATTATTGTTGCATAAGATATTATTTATGACTTCTTCGATCTAATATTATTAATTTTTAATATTAATTCTTTATTTTATCAAACAATTTTAATTTGTCAACAAAACGTGCATAGGTGTGTTGTCAAATTTAATGTTTTTGATAGAAATTAAAATTAAAATTAAAAGATTGTAAAAAAGAAATATATAAATTGAATTGTTATTAAATATATAATAATAATAATAATAATTTCAGAGGCAAGAACAGAAGAGAAGCGATCTCGATGAACAACTCAAGGAATACATCGCGGAATGGAGAAAGCAAAGAGCCAAGGAAGAAGAAGAGCTCAAACGGCTCAAGGTTTGTTTCAAATTAAACAAATTACAACTATTCTTTGTTTTTTTATTAATATTTTTTCTTAATTCTTATTTTTTTAATTTTTTTTAGGAAAAACAAGCTAAGCGCAAGATCACTCGCGCAGATGAAGAAAAGAGATTGGCTCAGAAGAAGAAGGAAGAGGAGGAACGTCGTCAACGTGAAATCGGTACCCTAATTCAATTATTTATCAAATATAAATTAAACATAAATTAAAGAAAAATATAATTGACTATAATACGAGTTGTTAACTAAAAATACTTAATTTTTCAACGTCATACGTGATATACTTTATTTTCCATCCCTTATTTTCTTTTCTTCCATTATTTTTCCTTATACTACTTCTGTTCTTCTTTTGTTGTAAAAATTGCACAGAGGAAAAGAAACAACGGGACATAGAAGAAAAGAGACGACGCCTCGAGGAGTCTGAAAAGAAACGTCAGGCTATGATGCAAGCGATGAAGGATCAAGCAAGCAAGAAAGGACCTAACTTTACCATTACCAAGAAGGACCTCGGGGTAAGTAAGTTCTCGATCCTTTCGATCAAGACTCTTTTCTTCCCTACCATTTACTACCTTTTTGTTTTTTTTTTCTCTATCACCACTACCACTACAGTGAACCAATGAAACAAAGTATAAAATATGAATAAAAGTATCATTTCATTTTATCAAATCATCATTTCATTATAAACCACATTAAATTAAATTAAATTAATATTTCCCATTATACTAATTATTTTTATTTACTGTTACACGATGATGAGTTTAACCAATAATTATAATCATCTAAACGTTGGCCAATAAATTTCGTACAATTTTTTTTCACCCCATTTAAATCAAATAAAATAGTCGCATTATTTTTAAAACCACATTGAAAATGCTAACCTATTTAATAAAATAAAATAAAATAAATATCTTCCATATATTACACTAATTAATTTTTTTTTTACTGTCACACGATGATGGGGTTTAACCAATAATCATAATTATCTCAACGTCAAAGTATTTTTAAAAAAATATAATTATTTATTTTGTTTTCAAGTTGGTTCACTCTCTTAAAAGCTCACTTTTAAATAAATTAATTTAATATTGATTTTATGTATTTGTTTTTCTTACAAATTAGAGCAATCTTTCATCGGCTCAATTGGAACGCAACAAGACGAAGGAACAACTCGAAGAAGAGAAAAAGATATCTTTGAGTATTCGTATAAAACCATTAGAAATCGAGGGTCTGTCGATTGATAAATTACGTTTCAAGGCTACCGAACTTTGGGAAGCTATCGTTAAATTAGAAACTGAAAAATACGATCTTGAGGAGAGACAAAAACGTCAGGATTACGATGTGAGTTGGTCAAAATTCTATCACGTTTCTTATTATCCGTAGACATTTTTTTTTTTTCCTATTACAAGTCAAACTTTAACTGATTTTCGAACTAAAAACGAAATTAGGCTAATCGTTCGAGGGACAATAGAAAAACATGCTAATCGATATTTAATTATCTCTTGTAAAAAACTTTTTCGTTTGTCATCTTGTAGAATATTTTTAAATTGTTTTCTAATCTAGAATAGTGTTACTTTTTTTTTATAATAAAAATCATATAAATATTGAATATAAATTTGCATTAAATAATATATTAATTTTTCAAACGAATGATTGGAAAAAGTATCGATATTAAATATTAGGTCAATGACAATTACGTAAATCGTCGATTAAATTTTCAAAAATATTTTCTAAAAGATCGAATAAACGAATCAAACGAATTATTAATATGAAAAATAATACTTAATTGAAATCCACGATGTGTGCGTGTCTGTGAGTGGGTGGATCTTTTGAAAATCTTCTTTCCATTGCAGCTCAAAGAGTTGAAGGAACGTCAGAAACAACAGTTGAGGCACAAGGCTTTGAAGAAAGGACTTGATCCTGAAGCTCTCACTGGCAAATATCCTGTAAGCAAAAAAAACAAACAAATATTTTAGTATACGTTCTACCATTTGTCATTTGATATTTACAATATTAATTATAAACAATATGATTATTAATATTTTTAGCCGAAGATCCAAGTTGCATCGAAATATGAACGTCGCGTTGATACCAGGTCCTATGATGACAAAAAGAAATTATTCGAGGGTGTAAGTATTATTCTTTTTTCATTTATCAATTTTTTATTTCCTTCTTGAGGGGTTTGCAAAAGAAAAAAAAAGAAAAGTAAAATGATTTTTAATAAAAAATATAAATAAAATCGTACGGCGTGGTAAAATAAAACGAGGAATAGGGTTTGGAAGAGAATACGAAAAAAAATAAGAAAAATTGTCCAATTGGATAGAAAAAGAGGTTTTTGTCAATTAGAGAATTGTGGAATTGTAATCGCAGGGCTATGACACGCTTTTAGCAGAGTACAACGAGAAACTGTGGAAACAGAAAACAGAACTGTTCATGAAGCGCAACAAAAGTAAGTTTGATTAGATCGTCTCTTCTGTATAAGTGTATCAGTTTCAACCACCACCATTATTACCCTCTCTTCCAACCCCCCAGACTACCCCTTTTGACCCTTACAATTTTGTCGCTTGAATTTTTGAATGCACTCGTATTTTACCCGTTTACGAATCAATTGGCAACCGTTGACCGATGAATTGAACCCCCCCAGTTTTTGTAAATTTGACTAAACGATCGAACTGTATATACCCCCATCTCCCTAATTTTGATAAATTATCATAATCGTGATAATTAATAGATATTATTATTGTTGATACACATATGAATAATTCAAGTGTTGGTTTTTCTATTTTACCACAAAAAAAAAATACAAAAAATGGGACGATTATTTGTAACCGTATTGAAGAAACAAACAAAAAGAAATATTCAAACTAGGACATTAAGGAATAATTTGTATCGAACTTTGTTGCAATACCAACATAACAGAGTCTATGGTTGGAAAAAATTATTCTGTTGTTCGTTTAATTGACTATGAAATAGTTTGAACGATTTTGTTGTTGGGTTTTTATTTGTAACTTGGAATACGTATTTTCTGTATTTATTTTTTTTTTTTGTATTGGTAATCAATGTCTTAACTTTTGTAATTGGCAAATCAACTTTTTCTAAACCTCCCCCTGTTTTTTCTCAACGACAACACGAACTACCCCACAACGCCAGGAAGAACCAAAAAAAAAAAACCAAGAAAAAAGTAAACCAGAGAATATTATATTTCTATCTCTGAGGGATTAATACATTGTCCAGGAGAGTTTTGTTAATTGTTTTAGAGGTGTGAGTTAAAAAACAAAACTGTATCCCTGCATGCCATTTGTGTCCGTTAATGTTACAGGGTCTGACCGAACAGCAAAAGGAAAGCATGGAAAAACAATGGACTCAACAAAAAGAACAGTTCCTTGGTCGTCAAAAGAGTATGTATTCGATAATTATCCTTAAAATCTTCCAAAACTACATCTTAATATTTCATTTTTGAATTATATTTTACTAATACGCTCTTTGTATAAGATTTCAATTAAAAATTTTGTAATTTTTCGATTCACTTTGGATGTGTACGTGAATTGTTACGAAGAATTTAATTGGAAGATTTCAAGGAAAATATAATTGATTGACTGGTCAGGCATTTTGAATTTTTTTTTTTACCAAATGCCAGAGATCAGTCAGCCATATTAGATTATTTCCCTAGATGACCAGTAACTCCGTTTTTTTTTTGAAATAGTAAAGATAAAAAATATTGAAAAAAAAAGAATAATTATAGAATATAATAAATAAAATAAATTAAAATAAAATAAATACACTACAGCGAAATTACCGAAATGGTTTGGCGAGAGGCCTGGAAAGAAAGCTGGCGATCCAGAATCACCGGAAGGTGAGGAAGATGTGAAAGCTGCGGCTGATGACGACTTGGAGGAACCACAATTCGAAGAAGAAGAAGAAGAAGAGGAGGAGGAGGAGGGTGACGAGAAGGAGGAAGAAGAAGAGGAAGAAGAGGAGGAAGAAGAGGAGGAAGAAGAGGAAGAAGAGGAGGAGGAAGAGGAAGAAGAATAAAAATTGCTGTTCGGGAGCTATTATTATTATTATTATTATTATTATTATTAATTATTAATTATTAATTATTATTAATTATTATTAATTATTATTATTATTATTAATATAATTACGATTACTATTATTATTATTATTATCGACCACGAGGACCTAATCTTAAAAAGAAAATAAAAAGAAAAAAACCGAAAAAAACAACGATGAAGGAAGAACTAAATAAAATAAAATAAAAATACAAATAAAAATACTAAATGAAACGAATAAATGATTAAAGAAATAATATTAATATACTTAAAAGAATATTCAAACAAATATCTGTGTATTGCATATGCGTGTATGTATTTGCTTATACATGGATGATGAAAAAGAAGCCTTGAAAAAAAAAAGAGTGCTCGTGTTAATAATTTTTTCACGTAAGCACACCTCTCGTATATATATGGAAATAATTTATTATTTAACAGTGAAGATTACAATTTTATTCCTACATGTCTTATCAAAATTTAACCAAATAATATCTTGGATTGTGTTCGTAAACACATAACCATATTATAGTAACTTTTTCGATTGATCCTGTATTAATAAACACGCATACACAGAGATGACCCCATTGTACGAGTATAGGGAATTCATAGTTTCTTCTCTGTGCACGTATAAAACTACCCTAAATAAGCTTTAGTTATATCGATAGAAAGACGACCATGGTGTTCTTCGATTTCAATCAAATAACTATACTTTCAATACCGATCGATAAAGTAATTTTCTTCTTGGGTGTTAAAGGGAAAATGCGGAAGAAAAATGATCCTATCATCGTCCATCAATTTATTTTCCTATTCTAGTTTTTTCAGTTTTCTTTTTTTTTTTTTTGACAAATTGTAGATATTTCTTTTCCGTAAAAGAGGGCTGTATTATTTATTCAATTTATTCCTCAACGTAGAAAAAGAAACACAAATCTTTTCGAATTAATCTTCTACGGGGGTGGTAAGAAAAAAAAAGAAGGAAATATTTTTAAATATTTATTCTTTCAAAAAGGTTCAATAAGATAATGGACGGTAAAATTTCAATTTCCGAGGTAAAATGTAGTAGTATACTTGAGATTATAATAAAAACAGATAAAAGATAAATATTATCAAAAATATGATATAATTAAAAATGTATTATTCGAAATCTTTGATGAACACAAAAGTTTAATGGAAAACATTGGGTAACGGTAGCATTAAAATGGTAATCCGGATTTTTCGTTCGTGTATATTTGAGGAAATACGAGAAGAAGTGAGAGAGAACACAGTTAGAGAGGTCATACGTGAGCATTTCATGACGAAGGGAAAAAAAAATCATAACGGTAGCACTTTTCCTTCCTTTTCCTCATCCTCCTCCTCCTTCTCCTCCTTTTTTCCAATTCCTCCCCCGTCCCTCTCTTACTCTCTCTCTCTACTTTTCTACTTTTTTATTTTTTTTTTATTTTTTATTTCAATATGCGGCCCCAGAGGTTTCTAAACAGGCTCACTTGACCCCGACCTTTTACTCGAGTATTCTTCTACTACGAGTGTGCTCCGATGTTGTAGCTCGAAAATAACCGAACGAGCCACAGCAACCGCTCCTTTATAACGATTTTTCTTCTCCCCATTTCACCCTACCCCTCTTTCCTCTCTCTCTCTCTCTTTCTCTCTTTTCCATTTTTTTTATCCTTTTTTTTTTCTACGATCGATATCACCGTTTATTCTCTCTCTCTCTTTCTTTTTCTTTTTCCATCTCGTACGTATAATTTTTTTTTTCTCTATAGTAAAATAAATCACGACAAATCTGAAAAAATACAATACGATAATAGATTGGTGAACGAAGAAAAAGAAAAAAAGGAAAAAGGATACGCGATGTTATTAAACTTTGAAATAAGTTGATCAATATAATTGGAATATACTATTATATCTTTATATACCTAAATAGGATTCAATTTAATTATTTGATCTATATATAAGGATTCCAAACAGGTATATCTAATCAAATATATATATATATATATA
>JACGTP010000044.1:95532-122971 GCA_023678845.1 Mischocyttarus mexicanus | reverse complement strand
ATAATTTATTTATTTTTTATCTTATATTCTTAAACGATTGAATGGAAAATATATTATTGAAAAAATATTCTTTAATATTCTTCAACCGAATTAAATTAGGTTAATTTTATGCAATTCTTTACTGAACAAATAATGAACGTATGAACTAACACACACAGGTAATATATTTTGGAGTATAAATACACACACGGTATCCATAATTTATGCGAATTTAACTAGAATAATAATAATGCTCTCTGTACCACCACCACCACCCGAGAGAGGGATACGTTAGACGTATAGTTAATTAGGATAATAAATTAGATTCGTGGAGATGCATTTTGTTCTAGGGGAAAGTTTGATACTTCGATTAATTTCATTTTAAACATTGTTCGCTGGTACAAAGTTTCGTTAGGTAATGAATTTTATTCATTTTACAATTCGATTTTAGTTTCTTCTATCTATTCTCCACCACCTCCTACCTTTCCCCTGACCATTTCTCGAGACATTAAATAAATTAAGAGGAGATAATACATTTTTAGGTACAATAAATTAATATTATTAATAAATAAATAAATAAATGTAAGAATAGGTTTAAATAAAAAAATTGTTGGATATATAAAACAAAAAGTGGTATTAAAGTTAAATCGAAAAACTAGTATTGATCTAATAGACACAGTGGTCGTTTAATAATTCTCATTGTCAGTTTAAAGTCTCAATTATTGGTCATATCCGGCAATTACCACCCTTGCATAGTTCCTAATAATGGTTTCCGATCAGAGAGATCGGTTTTAACCAGACGTGGGTGTAGCTAAACCTATACGAAAAGGATGTTCGTTTGCTACGATCAAATGGGTATGCTGGAAATATGTTTAGGAAAGAGGAAATTGGTAGTGGGAAGGGGAAGGGAAAGAAAATATAGAAAGTTAACTGTACCAATCATTTTTTTTTTTATTTATCATCGTTCATATTTATCACAAAAAATCACACTAAAAGAAATTCTATTTTTATTTGAAACAAATCTCATATTTTAAATTAATTATTATTATTAATTATTTATTATTATTATTATTATTTTTGACGTATCCTTTAACGTGATCATTTAATTATTATTGTTTTTTTTACAATACATTCTTTTTCTGTTTTAAATAAAATTCTGTCATAAATAATAATGAAGAGATAGAAAAGATTGTTAAAGGAAATAAACGAAAGAGATAAATAATCAAAATCTTAGATCCTTGATAGATTAATCAGAAGTATTAAGAGGATTGCATTTGCATTATGTTCCAATCATCCGAACATGTCGAAAATCATTAATACCTGCTAATGTCAGAGGTTACACGGCATAATAGGGTTGCCCCTTGGGTAAATCGGTTTCTAATCAAATCGGATTTCGACAGTTCACGTGCACAAACGACTATTACATACGTAAATTATAATATCTCTCATACACTAATAGATAATCTAATGCAATTACTATTATTTTATCAAAATTTGTATTATTGATTATTTGAAATGAAAAGAAAAATATATATTCTTATCATCGAGATGCAGTTTTTTACATTTTATATTTTATTTTATCACAATCGATTAAATATATTGGAAAAAACTAATACGATTCTTCGATGAAATATAATAGTAATTGAAAAATAATAATAATAGAAAATAAAATGATGTTCCTCGTTATTCTTTCTTTGAGATAAATACATTTTTTTATTTTTTTTTAATCGATAAGACAATAGATAAGAAAAACACGAGATCCTTTTTTTTCTTCTTTCATTAAAAAAAAAAAAAAATGATTTCTACGGTTCATTCAACGTGAAAACCAATGAAGCTTAGGTTATTTAATGACAAAGAATATCGGAAATAACGTCTGATGATGATTCTTGACCCTTCAACTCCACTTATTTTTCTATCTCCTTTACATATACTCATACATATATATCTGTGTGTGTGTGTGTGTTATATAAAAAGCATGAATGAAAAAATAAAAAATAAATCACAAATACGAACGTTCGATAAGAAAGATAAAATACTGATGAATAATGTTAGCATTAATATTACCTGCATAATTTATTGCGATTGAAAAAAATTGTATACGCGTGCGAGTATGTGTGTGTGTGTGTGTGTGTGAAAGCTTGTTACGAAATAACTATGGGAGAAAAATAAAGAAGAAAATATAAATACAATAATTAAAATGCAGAAGGAAAATTGCAACTTCATTATAGTCAACTTTCACTTATACTTTATACGAGTATTAATAATAATTGATTCGTGGAAAAAGAGAGGGTAGAGGGGATATTTAACGACCGATTATTATACGAAAGATAACGTAATGCATAAAACAAAATTATAAGATTGTAAGTTACATTTACATTTTATCTTCATTGATAATAATTATGTCATTTTACCCCATTAAATAACGCAATACTAATTTTCTCTTTACACGTAATTGATATTGAAATAAAAAATAAAACATGTTTCGTAAATGTAAAATGATTGAGTTTAAAAATACGTTCAAAGTATTTAAATCATATTTCACGTACCGTTATTTTGTTTTCATAATAATAATAAATTTGATAGAATTTTACACGATGCAATAGAATTTACATTGTAGTTTATAATTTTAAACAAATGATTATTTTTAATTCTCATCATTATGAATTAAATCTAACACGAGATTATATTTGAAACTCTTTCGGTTCTATAAATGCATACACGTGGAAGCAACGAAAATTATTTTTGTGAATTATAAACGCGTATATACAGTATCCGATTTAAAAAAATTATACAACGTTACGATTACCTATTAGAATTTTGTTTAATTGAAAATTACACTTACATGCATACACGTGTGTGAGTGTGTGTGTTTCAGATATCGATATACCATTTTTTTTTTTGGTTTATTATATGTAATATAATAATCTTTCTTTCTTCTTTATATTTCATACTTTGTTATCAACTTTGATTAATTTTTTTGTCTATCTTTTAATGAAGTATCGTAACGTTGAACTGCATAATATGTCAAACTTAAAATTCATTTAGTTTCGATTACAGTTCTCCTTTGGTACTGTATTTTAAATCATAAATCATATTTCACGTACCGTTATTTTGTTTTCATAATAATAATAAATTTGATAGAATTTTACACGATGCAACAGAATTTACATTGTAGTTTATAATTTTAAACAAATGATTATTTTTAATTCTCATCATTATGAATTAAATCTAACACGAGATTATATTTGAAACTCTTTCGGTTCTATAAATGCATACACGTGGAAGCAACGAAAATTATTCTTGTGAATTATAAATGCGTATATTCAATACCCGGTTTAAAAAAATTGTACAACGTTACGATTACCTATTAGAATTTTATTTAATTGAAAATTATTCCTATTATATGTTTAATCTTAACACCTGTCAATGTGTGATCGAATGTTAGAAACAAGGTTAAAAATTATGGTCAGTTTACCTAAGATGTACCTTTATCCTTGTATCCCAATGCTGCATATCCATATCCATAACTGCAAGTATCCATATATGCACTTCACACGCGTATACGCGACACGAAATAAATGACATACTGTAACTAATATCCTTGTTATTCCTTCCAAAGCTCGAAGATGACTAACGATTATTATGAAAAGTCGATCCGAATACATTCGATAAGTGTCGAACATACACGAAGGTCAAATACAAATCTAACGACGAAATTCATAATAAAATTTAAATGACAACGTTCGGTTGTTGACACCGGCCGAGGAGTGACGGAGAGAGACGAACGTAAACAAAAGGTTGAATGCTCAACTAAGCCGGTAGTTAAGGAATGTTTTTCTTTGTGTATTTCATATATAACGAATTTCCTAGAATTTACCGAGAGTGATACACGAACATTACTCGGACGTACACCTTCACCTATCTTTCTCTCATTACATCGAATAAGTATAGATCATTTCACCTAGTTTTCTACCGATGACCTACATTTCTTACCAGTGACCTATATTTTAACAGCTGTTTTCTACTTCTTCTTAATATTTAGATAATTAGTTAATTGATTTATGTATGTATCGATTATATTAGATTAAATATTATTACAAAATAATTCTTTGATGTGTCTGAATTTTTTGATAAATCTAATTAATAAAAATTACATAATACAAAATTATTGAAACATTTAGAAATAATTTATTATGTAAAATAATTGATGAAAATATTTTAACGCTTCGTATATTCCTTGGAAAATATGAAATTTCTTTAAAAATAATTCTCTTTATATAATTCTTCTATATATAAATGAATGTGTGTGTTTGTGACGTATAACGAGTAGTGCATTATGAAATTGTGAGGTATTAAATTCAAGAGGTATCTATTTTATAAAATATTATTATAAAACTATAAAATTATATTTAATAATATATAATAAAATAATAAATAAGTAATTTTACTGTGTCTAAAAAAATGAAAAAATGTTTCTAAAGAAATTTCTATTAAATATATCCTTTAGTTTAAAAATAATTATATATTCTTACCATTTAATTTATATATAATTATACTCTCGTGGTATATAAAATCTTGGCAAGGATACTAATCGTTCAAACAAACTAAACATGAACGTTATATAAATGTATGTATATATATTTTAAACAATTCATTATCTGACCTTTCTTTTATGTATTTTAATCTTCATATTGCTACTTTTCATGTTTTTTTTTATTCTGTTACAAGAAATTTTTATTGTTGTTATATTTGAAGTCAATTTACCGTTTAGAGTATAACGTTATTTACATTTATTTTATTCGATTCTTTATTTATTATCTTCTTATTCTTTTTAAATACGTTAATATATGTATGTATGTGTAAGCAGTTACAGTTCGTTGAGATTATATTTAACTACATTTTGGCATAGTGTTCTATTGAATATAGTTAAATATATATAAAGGTATATAAATGAATATGTAACATGCATATACATACACACATACACACACATAACGTTTATATATTTAAAAGAAAAAGAATTATTTTCACTGAAGTTATATTTTTTGATTTATACGTATTTCATACGTAAATATTAATATTGAAAAAATATTGAAAAATAATAAATGTACATTTTCTGATTCGAAATGATATCATTTTGAAATCCATTTAATTAAATTAATTCGTTCGAATCGGAATAAAATATATATTTTATATATAAAAACAATTCGAATTTTAATTATCGGCAAATCCAATAAGAAGATTTATCGAACTTTAACTTTTTATTTTATTTTCGAAAAAAGAGTAATTAAAATTTGATCTGGTTGAGAGATACGATGATCTATTAGGAATTCGTTAATTCAAACCTTTTTCTTTCTTCAAACGTTCAACGAAGCGTGACAAAATTTCTGAATAAAAGTTAGCGTATCGTAAAAATTCAACCGTGTGCTTGTCTAAAATCCCGGAAAAATAAATTAGCGTTTTAAAAAGATGGATACTCGTGAAAAAAAAAGAATATGAGGGAGAAATAAAACTTTTGTTTATTCAACGAGCATTATTAATTGATCCACACCTTAAATTATCTCGTTTTAAAAGATTGTTAACTTAAACACGAGTAACGAGCAAAACTAAGCACACATACTTTCTCAAGTATGACGTTTCATTATAATGTATCACCTAATTTGTAATACCAAAGTGTGTTTCGTATATTTTAACTGAATAAAATCGTTCTTTGAAAATTAAATTCAAGTTTTAAGCTCATCATTGTGAACCCACGTTATAATAAATCATCGGTTTATTGTTTTTACTATAAGTCATATTAATTATGGCAAAGTTTATAATATCAATTGCAAATAGTTTCGAAAATTATTTTCAATAATAATATTAATTATATTGTATTCTTAAACCAAAGTAAAAATCTAAAATAAACTTGGATTATACACTTTGAACATTTTGATAAATCATTCAAAAGAAATACAAAGATAAATTTAGTTGAACAGTTTTAAAGTATGATCTGGTTTTATTTGGAAAGTGGTGGTAGGGGAAAGAGGATAGATTGTAATTTTGTCAAATATTTAAGGACTAAAAATGTTCAATATGTTTATATTTGTATTCAGGAAAATAAACTTGGATTATACTTTGAATATTTTTATATACCATTGGAACATATATAACGATGATTGTGTGTATGTATGTGTGTGTGTGTATGTGTGTGGTCCAGTTATGTCGAATGCAAATTTGTCAAATAAATATTTGACAATGTGGAATATGGAAATTCGTATATTTCCCGTATGTAGAGGATAATAAACTTGAATTAAAATCTGAATGCATTTTATATGAATTATGAAGAAATAAATATGGAACGATCAGTTATTTGTGGTAAAGTCATTATGCATATAAATGTTCTCTACAGATGCATAAAAATAAATTTCATATAATATTAAAAATAAATTATATATGAATTTAAATAAAACAAGTGTACTTCAATGAAATGCAACAGAACTAAAATTGCATGTGGGGAGGATTCATTTATATCGTGAAATATAAATTAGTCGTATGTTATAATAAAGTGAATATTAAAAATATATATTTTTCCATATATGGAAAATAGAAAAAATCAGGGATTCCTCTTTGAATTCGTTTCTTCTTTGCATATCTTTCGAGGACAATCGGTCCGAAAGCTATTTCCAAATGCATCAGAGTAAAACGGGAACGTATGTAGATGTATGTAAAGGCCTTCTCGATTTGGGCCAAGTCGTCTATGTTTGCACTCCTATCTCTCTTTCTCTTTCTCTTTTTTTCTCTTTTTTTTTTTTTTACTGTGAAAGCATGTACTATTGCACAGACACATACACAGAGACACATACGCACGATAGATGATAGAGATGCATCTTTTTTTTGTGAACAAATTTCACTGTAAAGCAGACGAGCCCGTTTTAAAACACGTTTTTACATTTAAACTCTCTACGATCTTCACCCTATTTTTTTCTTCTTTTTTTTTTTTTTATTTCAAGACCAATCTCAAATGTACTCCTTCAGGAATGAAAGAGTAGGATGGGGTGTTCGATATTACAATTATGTATTTATAGTTTATTATCTTTTTATTTTTTTCGAATTTATTGAAAGGGGTATACAATTTTATATTTGTTGGTTTGATTAATATTTTTTAAATTAAATTTACATTTACTATTCGATTTTACACTTTATCTGAATTTATTTTATTTTGTTCCTTGTATATTTATTTAATATAATAATTTAATTTTTTAATAGAACAACAAGAAAATATATTTGTTCACCCAATCGATTATTACTTTTGACATTTTATGATTTAATTTTCAATTAATCGGATTGGTTGAATAAACAATATCGAGAATTTAAGGATCACTTTCTAGTTCGAATTTTGTTTTGTTATTTCCTCTCTTTCTCTCTCTCTTGAAATTCTTTTTTCCGTTTTTCAAGTAACAAATGAGTGGTCGTCTATTATCATCGATAAAATTTCGAGCTTTCAAAGATTAGGGTCGTGTGATCCAACCCCGATAAAGTATCCAATCGAGTAGCTGGTTTCTGCAATAAATGCTCTCGTTGCCAATACTCGAACCTACAAACCCCTTCATCCTACCCTTCTCTTTTTTTTCCCAACCCTCTCTTCTCTCTCTCTCTCTCTCTTTCTCTCTTTTACGAATAATCGGGTGATTTCGTACACACAAGTAAACATATCTTTACGTGTATACTGGGTGATTCATAATTAAATTTTACCGATATACATTTTATCAAATATTTATTCTATTCTCTACTCAAAAAAAAATATGAAGAAACTAAAATTATGAAAGAAAACGTAACGATGGTAATAATAATAATAATAATAATAAAAATACTCTAAGGGATGTTGCATTTTCTTTTTTACTTTTTTTCATTTTGTTTTACGATGATTTCTTTTTACGATACCTTTTATATTAAAAAAAACGAACGTGACTATTACATCGTTCCTGTTACATCGACTTATATTTTCTTTCTTTTTTTTTCTTTCAAACCTCTTTGGTTTGAAAAATGAAAAGAAAAAAAAAAAGAACAAATAGAAAAGTAAATGAAGAAGAAAGGAAGAGAAAATATTTTTAATTAACGCATAAAAGGGAAAAACCAAGAAAAGAATAAAAAAATTTTCTACGAGCCCAATTGGATAACATTTCATTCTTTTTCTTCTTTTACTACCCTACTTCCCTATTTTTACATTCTCATTTGTTTGTTCGTTCGTTTGTTTGTTGATTTGCTTGTTCGTAAATTCTTCAAAAGATGCAAAGTCCAAATTAAGAAGCCTCTTTTAACTCAGGGAATTTCAATTAAATTAAATTGAAAATTAAATTAAAATATAAAAGTAAATATAAACCAAGAAGTATTATATCTGACAATAAAATAATTTATAAATAAAAATATAAATAAGAAAGAAAGACAGAAAGATATTTTTCTACCAATCAACATTCGAGATAAGAAAATAAATATAAAAATAAAAAATATCATTAACTTTTGATAACAAATTCAAATAGAACAAAATTATTTATGCAATAAAGATGTTTATTTTTAAAAAAATTATACTATCGAATGAAATAATAAACTCTTAATAATAATTCGATAGAAACAATCTTTTTGAAAGTACAAATGAACAACAATTACGAATGAAATAATAAATTATGTAATACTGTTATTGAATGAAATAATAAATTATATAATATATTAGGTTGTCTAGTATGAAATGGAGCCAAAAAATGCACATAATTGAATTGAGAAGTTGTTACATTTCATACTTAACAACCTAATAATACTACTACCACTGAATGAAATGAGAAATAACTAAATTTACTATAGGAATTTACTATTGTATTTATTTAATATTGAATAGTAAAAAATAATATCGAAATTGTGGGGTGGGCTACAAAGTGAAACTGGGTAGTTGTGTGTGTGTGTGTGTGTGTGTATGTTGGGAAAAGGGGTTTTGAAGAGTGGTGGGAAGGGAAGGGGGTATATCAATGGCAAGAAATGTTTTAAAATAGGTCAAACCTTTTTATCTGGCTTTCAATTTCTCAATGAGCCGTCGTCGTATCCTTTCCTTTCATTCACACCCCCTTTTCTTTTCTCTATTGTGATGGATCTACGCGATCTAAAATGACTTCTATGACTTTTCTTCTTCTTCTTCTTCTTCTTCTTTGTTTCCTTTCCTTTTTTTATTATATTCGTCACCCAGGGGTCCTATCTCGCCAACAAATCTTTCAACGTGAATGGTTGTCTGTCCTTTCTCCCTTTTTTTTATTTTATTCTCGCGAAAATAATTAATGAAATTTTATTCTTATCCTATTTTACACACACACACACTTCTCTCTATCTTTTCCTTTATCCAAGAAACCATCTTTTTTCTCTCTCGTTAATTTAATGTTAATTTGAAAAATACGAGCTCTGTAAGGTGATTTATGAAATTGATTTAATTTGTTAAATAAACAATTATATAAATTCGACAAAATTTATATTTTAATTTTTGTATATTCATTATAAATCACAATTCTGAATCTCATCGTAGTTAATATCGAACATTAATAATCGTATTATCAAAATTTATATTATAGTCCAATAATTAATCGTGAAATTGAATCCAATTATTAACTTCTAACAATTTCAACTCGTGTAGTTAATTATTTCGTGTATATACGTGTGTGCGTGAGTGTGTGTGAGTGTCTCGTGATCGATATATTTTAATTTTAGATTATTTGAAACATTTAAAAATATTATTATATATTTTAATTGAATATTAAATGCATATTAAAATAATATGTTTTGGTAATAATAATAATAATTATTAATCGTTCAATTAATTCATTAAGAATATTTGTGTTATTATTCAATTATCATAATAAGTAAAATCTTTTTCAATCCTATTAATTATTATTATTATTATTATAATTAATTAATAATTTATGACAAGTTGCATTATTTGTCTCTTAATCTTAATATTTTTCTGACATTAATCCAATTTGTATTTAATCAGCTTAACAATTGGCTTATATTCTGCGAAGGTGATACTTAATAAATATACTAATACTATTCTAATAATATTAATCATAACAATGTACTAATAATAAATAATAATAATAAAACATTAATGATTATGATATAACAATGGTGGGGAAGAGGTGGAAAAATATCTAATTAATAATAACAACAACACACAATGTATAATTATAAATGATAAAAATAACAATAATTAATACTGGGTATTAATAATAATAATATTTATATTTTTAAAATTATTTTTAAAATCTTTGTACCTGACGTGATTTTCGAAAAGTGGGGCACACACCTTTCGCAAATATTATTTTTTTCACCATATTTTGTATACGAGCATATGGTTGTTCTCGTGTTTATTGTAGGTTGCTCGGATTCTCACCGGATCTAGGACAACGGGTGCATTTCGCAGAGGGCACGAACTTACGGTGCCGCGAAGATCCGAAACCGTCGGATGATACCGATGAAAGGTTGGCACAATTATACGAAATTCACCATGATTTCCCCCCAAAAATTTTCAAATTAAAGAGAGAGAGAGGGAGAAGAAAAAGAACTCTCTCTCTCTCTCTCTCTCTCTCTCTTATCAAACACGAATAATACGAAATAAGATTTAATCTTACGTCTTTTACACACCCTCCTTCTTATATTTCTTTTTAAATTTTTATTTTAATATTTATTTTACAACATTTCGAACCTATTACTCTTGATAACCCGATATTACCAATAAAAATTACAAACAAGATTTTTCTATAGATTTAATATGATTTATAATATATTTTTATATATCATCGTCATATTATTTTTTTATCACAGATTTATTTTCATGACCGATCATATAAAAACGATTATTTATTAACTACTATAATATATAGTCTCTAACCATATATGGGTACTTGTATTTTTTATTACTTGCTATTAAAACGATTCAAAACTTTCTTGATTATATCCGATAAATAATAAAATGTGAAAGAAAAAAAGATATATCTGCCAATCAAAAAAGTTATTGCTGTTTTAATAGGAAATATTTATTAAAGAAAAAACCGATGAGAATCTTTCTTTTTTTTTACTACTTACATAAATAATAATAGTAATAATAATAATAATAAAAAAGAAATAAACATAGGATAGGAAAAGAGAATACATGAATAAATACCTGCGCACGTGTTACGTGAATTCTTAGGAAACTTAATACGAATAGGAAATGAAATTGTTTATTGGAATTAAATCCAGCTACGAAAAGTGAGAAAAAGAGAGAGAGAGTATGTATAAATGTGTGTGAGAATGAGTGAAATAAAATATCACCGAGAGAGTGAGAGAGTGAGAGAAAACAGTTAAGAAGTTTTCCTAGTTCACTTGCCAACTAACACATCTGCGAAATTTGATTCGTTGAAAATAATAGCAATCGGATTTAGACTTACAATGTTTTCTTTCTCTCTCTCTCTCTCTCTAATCATACATACACCTATACACACACACAGACACACACAAGAGTATATAGAAACTTAGCATGCATATTTAAATACGGCAAAACTCGTTGATCCAACAGATCGTGTGAGAATTAATAAGCCAACATGTAAATACGAATGACGTTAATAACGCACACACCCATCCACCTTACCCACACACATACACACACATTCATACACGTACAGATATATATAAACAGATTTATGTATAGGATGTTTCAAAATAATTATTACTATTACGATTTCGTGTACTATATTAAAAATATTTTCTTCAAATCCTTTGAGACACTCGTATTCATAAAAAATTAATGAATAATTTATTTAATCTTATTTAATTAATAAAATAAGATTTTATGTTTTATTTTCTTAATTATTAGCTTTAATAACAAATTATTAGAATATTAGTACTAATTAAATTATTTTCTAAATTATATATTTATACGAGTATGCAAGTATACAATTTTTCTTTACTTTTAAAACATATATAAATTAATTAAAATATTGTCTCCATACACACACACTAATACACACATAAAAGAAAGAGAGAGAGAGATAGATATACGAAAAATACACATTTATAATAAAAACTTTTTAATTGCGAAGCTTTCACATCGTATCTACAAAATAATAAATAATTCATTTAAAATGCACATATAATATATCTTGAAATACTCATACGTGTATCAAATGTTATACGTGTATGCAAATTTTAATATTTAATGTTCTATATACATAAAATAAAAAATATGAAATTCCCCCAAAAAACAAGAATAAATAGGAACAGTAATTCTGCAACACCCTGTACGCACATATTTATTTATACACGCGTGTATATGGTTTTAGGAAGGAAAGGAAAAGGAAAAAAAATATAACACACAGAGTATAAAAGTTATGAATTACGTATGCACATAACTCACGTGTCTCAAGCAAAATATAACCTCGACATTTTTGCTAAAAGTATATTTCGTGAGTGTTTTGTGTATGTGTGTGTTTCTGTGTATGTTTAGTTCGCGTGATCAACTTGATTTGTAGATTACAGGTTACACATTACTATGACGACGACGTTCACTATGTGTTTCACTTTAATGTTTACTTCTTAACTCCCCTAAACAAACTCCCCACCCCTGTTACCTTTCTTAAATTTAACAATATATTTTATATTGTTTGTCCATATTACATATAACACATACATTTGCACACACATATGTGTGATTATATGTTTGGTTGGTAGACAAAAAATTAATGTCGGATTTTTGGCCACAATTCAATGGGGAAAAAATTCGATATTCCTTTTTTTTTCACCAATAACTCTAAATATTAAAATTTCAATATTATAATTAAATATAAATTATTTAAATATATATTAAATAAATAAAAAGTATATAAAATTAAAATCAATCATTTATTTTGATACGATATAATTCTCTTTTTATATATAGATTTGGTTTTTTGTTTAATACGTGTTTAGGTTTGTTTTATCCTTTGAGTATGTGAAATGTGAATGTAGGGAAAGAAGGGATACAGAGAAGGTGGAAAGTAGTCGTTCCTTCTTCGAGGGTTTGCGTTTCGCATTTGTATTGTAAATTGGCGAGATAAAAAGAAAAAGGGAGTGAAAGGGAGTGAAAGGGAGAAAAGAGAGGAAGGAAGGATGGAAGGGGGATAAAAAAGGGAGGAATACGTTGCCAAGAGGAATATTAATCACTGTGACATATCCGTTATGCAGACGATACATAGCTTTCTGACACTGTGTGTTGTGCTTGCGATAAAGACGATTTGGGTCAAATCGTTTTAAACATGGTCGAAGGAAATATTCAAATACGTTCTTTAAAAAGGAACGTTTATATACCCAAAGAGAAAAAGAGAGAAATGTATTCTTTAAAAGTGTTTTCATTCTTTTTTTTTTTTACCTTTTGATTCGTCAATTATTTAAACTTGACTTTACCACCGAGAGTTCGATATTCTATAAATGCAATCTCATATATATATTTTCTTTTTTTAAATTTATTTTATATCTATAATGGTAATGATAATGGTAATGGGGTAAAAGAAAAAAAGAAGTTACTTTTTCAATGTATTTATGGTGGTTTAAGATAAATGGAATAAGTAAATATTTAAATATGAAATATAAATAGATTTTTATGATTTAATATAAAAGGTAATATTGGAATAACGTTGAAGAGGTGATTTAAATAATTATGCAAATATATATTGAATATAAATTAAATATATATATAGAAAATATAATAAAATTGATTTAAAAAAAAAATTGAATACTTTTAAATAAATAGAAGATTGTTAGATATTAAATAAAATAATATTAACGAGTGAATGAAGTATCCGATTAAACACGATACTAACAGAGAAATACATTGTCGAAATAATCTTTGAAAGAAACAAAAAAAAAAAAGAATAAAAAGAACTCGAATGATTGATTTTCGATAAACTCGAATCGTTTAGGCATTGATTCGTAAAAATAAAGTTAACGAATGACGATGCATTTGATGCAATTAACCAATCCTATCAGTCAACTGCCATCGTTGAAATGCTAATCGATCCTATCGAACGTATACACATTTCTCACGTTTACTCCTCTTTTCCCCCTTCCCTCTCATATATCTCTGAACATTTTCCATTAAACGTGTGATTTCTCTTTTTTTTTTTGGGGTTCAATTATTCTCGATTGTTTTGAATTTTTATTGCTGGGGAAATTTAAAATGGTAATTTAAATTTTAAATCGTATTTATTTATAATAAGTTCATTTTTTAGAATTTATATTTAAATAAATTTAAAATTATATTACACACACACACACACACACACACACTAAAAATAATTGAGAATAAATATGAAAATTTGTATAAAGTAATATAATATTTAATATCCATAATGTTAGTTAATTGATTTGATTAAATATGTTATCTCTTTCTTTCTCTCATTTATAGTGAAGATAAAAATGTAACTTGGTAATTTGCAAATTGCTTTTTACGAACCTGGTAAACCTGGTTAGATATTCTACAACTTGAATGATAGCAATCATGTAATAGACCATTTGATAAAACCCTTTAACTTTTTTTACTTTCCTCTGGGACATTAAATAAAAGTCTCGTTTATACACATTGAATATGTGTGTGTATGTGTGTGTGTGTGTGTTGAAGAGAGAGAGAAAAAAGAAGACTTTTCCTTTAAAAAAAAAAATAAGAAATGTGATTTCCTGTTATAAAAATAATCCTAATATCGAAATAAAAGTTTTCTACTTTTCGAATAGTTCAGAAACTTTCTATACGATCTCTTCTCCTCCTCTCCCAACCACAAAACTTTTGTCCACTTCTTTAAATTTCATTTGATTTTATTTGATTTGATTTTATTTCCTAGAAAATAACTTCGCGAATCTTTCTTGCTTTCCTTTTACTTTTTTATTTTAATTTTTTTCTTCAAATAATCATAACATAGACAAAGTTTTGGAATATTTTAAAAGCTACCTATACCATGAAAAACTTTCAATCACTTCCTTTATTTTTCATTTATTATTATTGTTACAAATAAAAAAATCTAATTCAATTTGTTGCTCTTTTGTTTCTTTATTTGATTTTCAAAATATTTCTTTTTGTAATCGTTTACGTCGCGTTTGAATTATTTTTATTTCGTTTTGTATTTTGTTCTCTTTTTTTAAATGTAGGATACATTCTTTTTCTAGATACCAATTAATCTCATGTTAACTTTGGTTGAACGAATATCTCTTTCAAGATAAAATGATTTGTTTCATCTTCGAACGGGATGACTGGGTTTACCTGTTCGTGGCAGTTTTTTTTTTCCATTCCCCAGAGAGATTAAAGGAAACACGAAAGATAATTCTACCAAAATTTCGTACGTTAACGATAACGTTTTAAAAGAACAAACTAACAAATAAACAAACGAACGATAAGAAAATATTTTTCAAACAAATAATAAAATGACACAATTTTAATCGATACTTTTTATCAAACAATTTCAATACTTAACGTTTCAGTATTTTTAATAAAATATTAAAAATTTTGTATGAAATAAAAATATATCCCAAACGTGTGACCACTTGCAAGGGAAAGAAAAGAGCCTAATCGTTAACAAGACAATAATCTTTTTTTTTTTTTTACATCGTCAGGAAGATCATTTAGAACTTAAACGACTTTTTAAACCACTCCAAAAAAAAAAATACATCAAGATTTTAATCTTGTTTATTGAGATGAAAACTGTCTAAACATGAAATACCGTTTCAGGTCTATAAAACAAACATCTGCGTCGTGGTTCTTGTATATTTTCGCATAAATATACATAAATGCATATCCACATATATACATAGATAAATGAATAAATAGATAGATGTATAGATAAATATATAAATAGAGTTATATAGGGTGTCGAAACAAAATTTTTGAATCAAATTACGTATTACTAAAAAAGAGTTTAAATAAATGAACAAAATATTAATATTTTATTGTAGTAATTATAAACAACAACTGTTTAAAAATTTCTTTTCACTTGTAAAAGATAAAAAATAATAGTAATCAAATATCGATTAAATTTTCTACAAATTCTAACACGAATATATATTTTTAATACTTGTAATGATAATAATTTTTGTTTAAATTTAATTTCAATTTTATTAATAACAATAAAACAATAATAATGATAATAATAATTTATAAATAAATAATAAACCTTCAAAGAATTTTTGGTTTTGTTTTTGGACACCCCGTATACAAAAAGGGAGTTGGTTTATATACAAGAAATCGATAATGTCAGTCAGTATGTTAGACTATATTAGAAAGTCTAATTATCTTAAAGATAAGATGATAAATGATTGCCTACTCTTACCTATTGAATATTCTTATTAAATTCTCAAAGAAATAATATGGCACGTTTACAAGGATGATAAAAGAGTATGTGTGTATTTAGAAAATGAAAATGATAATAGTAATCTACCAAAAAAAAAAAAGAGATGTTTTTATGTATTAAGACATTTAATATGGAATCACTGATTTCGAGGTGAAAATAATCCGAGTTATACGATTCATATTTAATCATCGAATTAACATATTTATGTTCATGTGTGGTGTCTATGTAATGAAAACTAATACATATGTACACATATATATACATAAATAAATATGTGTGTATATGAAAAAATTATTAGCAATGTTTATACATCTATGTGTGGGTGTATACAGAAATGTTGACGTGTGTATGTGAAGAAAGAGAAAGATATGTGTGTATGTGTGTGTGTATACAGAAATGTTTAGATGTGTATGTGAAGAGAAATTGTGATGAGAGGGTGAAGTGAGGGTGAAAAAGGTGGGGAAGATGATTATACGTATGAAGAAAAGGAAGGGAGAGTAGATGAGACGGAGTGGGATGAAAGAGGAGAGTGTTGGACGAAGGGGGTGTTGTTAGGGGTTGTCGTTTATGTGAAAGTCAAGCAAAATAGTAATCGATATCGAGCGTAACGCAACGCGTAGGAAAGAGCTTTCTAAGTAACCTGAATTTATACTCGCAAGAACGCCTTCGTCTTTTACTGAAATTTCTTACTTCCTTTCTTACTTTCTTGGTTCTTCGTTTCTTGCTGTAACTAGCATAAGTTCTCTTAGTTAGATACTTATACGTTTAGGTTTTTTATACTATCGTTGGATTAATTTTGAAATCTTTTAGATAAATTGCAAATAGTTTTTCAGTCAAGGATTATTAAATACGTTTCAATAATTGATGTTACGTGGAATAAAATTTTTGTAAGATTGAGAGGATGAGGGGAAGAGGAGTGGTGGAGAAATAACATGGTTTTAAAAGAGATGATTATTTTGTGAGATAAAAAAAGAATTAATTAAATGTTGAGACCAATTAATGGTAGGATTAATAGAAATATTGTGTAGGGTTTGATTTGAAGTTTGTCAAGTTGTTCAGGAAAGATTAATAATATTTTTTTCTAATATTTTATGATATTTTATACAGAAAAGATAATAAAGAAATAAAATATACCATGGGATAGAGAAATTGCAAGTTATTGGAATAAAATTATTCTTCCAATTTATTTTGTTTGCAATATTTCATGGCATACATTTTCCAATATTTTTAGGAAAAATTTTCAAAGAGTTGGATAAAGTAGAATGAAATTGAAGGAAATTGAGAGAAAAAGATAACGTCACATTGGATATAGTTTCGGTAAAGATTATTAATCCGTTTTTAGGATATTTTTTCTACACATACACATAGGACACACACACATATACACAAACATAAATGTAAAAGAGGAAAACAAGAATGGAGAGATAAAAGAAAATAAAGCTGCAAAAAAATAGATGGAAAGAGAGTGTGTTTGTGTGTGTTTGTGTGTGTGTGGATGGGTGAAAGAGAAAGAGAGAGAGAAAGATAAGATTTTAAGTGGCGTATAAAAATAAGCTTCCCTCTTTCTATTTTATCTTCACGTTCAATCTATTTATCTAACTATCTATCAACTTATCTTTTATTTCATTCATAGCGAATTTCAAAAGGACGATTTTCGTCGCACGTCGTTCATCTAATAACACGAATTATTATTATTATTATTATTATTAATTCACTTACAGGATATTTTTTATAAAATACAAGAAAAGATGAATCAAATGTATGAACCATAATAAAATAATAATAATAATAATAATAATAAACAAACAAACAAACAAACAAGTAAGAGATTATTGTTGATTAATTAAGTAATATAATTATTTTAAGATTTTTTTAAGATTCAACACACACATACAAATAAATATTAAAAGACTGTGGGGAGTAGGGGAAATGGTCGAAATAAAAATAAAAAATAAACGCGGGCAGAGAAATGGGGAAGAAATAAAAGAGGAAGATAAAACTTGGAGTGGTTGCATACAGAAATAAGCTTTCTGCATATTTTCTTTTTTATTTTTCTTTTTGTTTAATTTTATCTTCGCGTTTTATCTCTCTCTCTCTCTATCCTCTATCTCTCTTTCTTGTATTATCTACTCGAGAATGCATAATGAATTTTGAAGATTCACTATACACGTTGCAATCTCATTCGGATTGAGATTGTTTAATTTAATTAAATAGGATGTTTTTACTAAATCAAGAAAATAAATAAAATAAAAATAGGTGAAGAGAGAGAGAGATATGTGGTATTTGAACCAAAGAAAAAAAAAACAAATACCATAAATTATTATCTTTTATATTTTGATTTGATTTGATTTTATTTCTATTGCGAATTTCGAAGGATGATATTATTCTTAGTGCATCGTTAAAAAAGAAAAAGAAAACTGTAACGGAAGATAAGAAGAGAGTTGATTTATGCAAAAGATGAAAAAAACAGAAAAAAAATATATATATAAAAAGGAAAAACTAACTAGCTAGCTCCTTTTTCTTTTATCTTCTCGTTCTATCTATTTCTATCTCTATTTTTTTCTTCTTACTTTAATAATGAATTGCAAAAGACGATTTACGTCGCACCTACATTGCAAAGTATGATAATAAAATTATAATATTAATTCACTTTCGTTTGTACAATAACGAAATACACAAATTTAAGAAAAATTAATAAAACAAAAACTCACATAGAAAATAAATAAATAAATAAATAAATAAAAGTGTTAAGATTAGTGAAAAAATAAACTATAAAGTACGTAATAAATGGGACAATTTTTGTTTTTATATCGCAAATTTCGTAAAACACGAATGACGTGCCTATTATTTCTTCTTGTCTCTCATCTACTATCTTTTTTTCCTATTTTTCTGGATATAGTTTCTTGCGATACCCAACTACTATGCACCGTGTCGGAGATTAAAATGAGAACACTAAACCCACTTTGAAAGGTTCTACTCTGGTGCACCGATATTACCAGAGAGATACCCTTTTCCCTTTACCAAGCCGTATCTCTCGGTCTCTCATTCTCAATAAGAAACGAATCACTCCACCTCCTTCTCCTCCTCCTCGACTTCCCTCTTCTCCTAAATTCCCCACCACTCACCCACTACCCTTTTTTTTATCCCTTGTCCTCACTACACCAAACCTTCCTTCTTTGCATGTCAATTCATTCTTCTTTTAAATCCTCCCAGTTTTCTTCTCCCCTTTTCCCACCTCCTCCTTCACCATCCTTCATCATCCAATACCTTCACTCTCCACTTCTTTCACCCCTACCCCTATTCGTTCTTTCTTTTCTTATTTTGCATACTCTAGAAATAAATTATTCCTCGTTTATGTTTATTTCAATATATTTGTACGATTTGTTCAAATGCATACACCTATATGCAACGTGCATTTTTATGCGTTTTCGTTCTTGTTTTTCATAGCAATTGGTAATTTTTTTAAATCACGTTAAAATTAGGTTTTTTCATCGATGAAAAATTAATTTCAATAAAAGTATTTGATAATTTATTTACAATTAAACTTGAATGAATTATTTTCTCCTAATACTACATCTTCAATTAGTTATTGAAACCCTTTGATTAAATTTCTATGAAACAAAGTTATTGATTTATCAGAGTTAGTAAAAATAATTAAAATGTTTCTATATAAATTACGTTAAATAATTATGTTAATCAAAATATTTCTTATATTGTATAAAAGAATTGTCATAAATCTTACTAGGGTTATACGAAATATTTCTAACTCATCTGATATCCCTAAGAAAAAGAGAAAGAGAGAAAGAGAATAAATCAAAAACACACACACACATACACACATACACACACCATAAAGAATATTTAAAGTGAAGATAAGATAAAAGAAAAAAGTATCTTATCTAGGACGATTTCTACATCCTTTAGCGAAGATACGACAGGTAGATAAAGAAACTGACAAGAAAAGAAATAACAAAAGAAAAAAAGAAAAAGATGGAATGAGAGTTTAGGGTGAACGAAGGGAGCAGGGGGTAGTGGTAGAGGAAGGAGAGAGGTATAAGGGAGGTTGCTTTGTATAATAAAATCGGCTGGAAGAAGAAGAAGAAGAAGAAGAAGAAGTAGGAAAGAAGAAGAAAGAAGGAAAGAAAAGAAAAGAAAAAATTCGCACGTGTTTGCCCTTGCCGAACACGACGGGAGTAGTACACATACATGCATGTACACGTATAAGCAAAAAAAAAAAAGAAAATACCCGAAGTACACATGAGGTCCCTTCCCCTTAAACCCCAGCCCCAAACTCCTCGAACTCCTAAACCCTCAGCATCCAAACTCTCAATCTCCTCAACTCTTAACATACACCCATACACGTGATTACAGGTGTAGAAAACGGTATTAGTATTGGTACATCAACTAAAGATACATGTATACATACAAGTATATAAATACCGGTATATTAGTATATTAAATACACACTAATACGACCAATATAATTCTACCCACACACATAAATATATATACACGAATCTATGCATTTATCACATATAAAAATCACGTACATAAACATAGAATATATGTTACTACTAACGATAACATATTTGTATTAGTGTATCGAATATATACACCAAAATGTATACACACACACATACACATATTATATATAGAAGTTATATATACCAAATAGGTACATGTATAATATATACACCATAGACACCTATACAAAAACTAGGTAAAATAATGCACATTAGTATTAGTGTATCAGACATATATACCACCACAGTACATAACAGTAATATGAAATACTACACGTACATACACGCATTCACATACTTATATAGAGTGGGGTCATGCACGTATGTTGTACACAAAGAGGATAAAGGTAGTAAAGCGAGCGAGTAAGATGGAAAGAGAATGAGCGAGTGAGCGAGTGAGTGAGTTAGTGGTGGGGGGAGAATCGGTGGAATGATAAAAGGGCGCATGTCTGACCGAGGAGTAGACCATTGGTGGGAGTGAGACAGATGTATATACAAGTAGAAAAAGGGGTTGGGCAGGGGGAGGGAGAGACCGATGGAGAGAGGGTATATACTGTCGTTATTTCTCTTTCTCTCTCCCTCCAAGTATTTTCCTCACCCAATCCTCATTCACCTCGCTTCCATCCTCTCCCGTTCACTCCCATTCTATCTCTGTCTCACTTTAGTCACCCCCTAACAGTAAAAGCAGGAGAATCAGCAGCAACCAGCATTGCTGAGCCCTGGTCACTAGTCCGAGCAGAGAGTCTAACCTGTCATACGGCACGTTCCTGTCTTCTTCGTCTATTCTACCCCCTCTCACGCCACCATCCCCTTTTTTTAACTAATACTAATATTCAATACACATATATATATACACGGATGGATGGATGGATGGATGGATGGATGGATGGATGGATGGATGGACAGACACACCTACATAAGTTCAGGGATCTATTAGTTCTTTCTCTTTTCATCCCTTACCAACACCTATCCCCTCTGTCTGTCTGTCTGTCTGTCTGACTGTCTATCTGTCTTTCTATTTGTCTATCCTCTACCGGCAGGCAGCCAATCCTTCCTTTTTCGCACGCGCGCGTTAGGCCGGAGGGTGGTTAAAGGCAGCAACAGCAGCAGCAGCAGCAGCATTGCTGCTAACGATTAGATCCAGCCGGTCTCTATCTCTCATTCTCCTTCTACGTGTCTCCCGATAAACACTTTAAAACATAAACGTGGTCCTAACCGGTATGTCCGACTATTGTGATTAGGTGTTTTAGGTGATTAATTGGTTGGGTTTGTTGGGTTCGTTGAAACGTGTCTGAGTTATTTCACTTTTTATCACTTGGGAACACTTTGTTTTGTTTTGTTTTGTTTTGTTTTATTTATTTTTTTGTCGGATTGATATCTATTTGAAATAGAAGTAATAATTCATCCGAATTGGAATTGGAATTTTTTCATATTATTCGAGTTTCCTTTTTTTTTTTTTATCGAAAAGGATAATAGGGACTGTCGTGTTTACGTGGGGGATGAGTGTTGTTGTTATTTCATCGTGAGTTAAATTTCTTGGATGAAAAAATATTATTTGGATTGATAGAAGAAGAAAAAGGGGGAGAAAATAATAATATAATGATATAGAGGTATCGATCGATCATGTCAGTTTCGTTAGTGACGATAAATATGTATCGTTAAATTCGTGGGTGTCTGTTGTTGTTGTTGTTGTTGTTCTTCTTCTTCTTCTTCTTTTTGTTTAGTGTTGTTTTAATCGATTGATTGATTGATTGATTAGAAACGTGGTATTAAAATATAGATACAATTTCAAACGTTTGATTAATATTATGTTAGTTTTTATTTTTGGTAATAATTATTATCAAGTATTACGGAAATGTATAAAAAACGTTAGAGAGAATAAATTGTCACGTGTTGAAAAACCGAACCCACTGATAAAAACATGTTAAACCGCTAAGTTCTTTCTGATAATCTTACGCATACGTATAAACACAGATACACATACGTACACTTACACATACGTGAAAAATACATTTTCCTAGCCTTGTGATCAACGTATTGATAATAGTTATCTCGAAATCCGGTGTTAAAGAACCACGAGTTTAATGTTTGCTTTATTCTCGTTGTTGGTCGTTAACGCTCGATGACCGTTCCATTTAATAATACATTTATTAAATATTTGATCAAATAAAATATAGAACCTGTTAATGAAGAAAAAGAAGAAGAAAAAAAAAGAAGAAGATGGAGAAGAGGAAGTATTTAAACTAATTTAAAAAAACTGTGTTATGTGTGTGTGTGTATTAAACAATAAAAATAAAAGTAGAACCTTGGACAATATCGTGACGGACTAGAAACAGTTTTGAAAGTGCATTATAACAAAAACTTGGTAGATTATTTACCGGTGAGAGATGTCAGATCAAATGAAACGAACATAAGTGAGGAGAAGAAGATACGGTGAAATGACAAAACCCCAATGACGATTGAACGAAAAGGATTTTTTTTGTAGGTTTTGGTCTACAAACGAAGAAAAATAATATTAGAGTGAAAAAGAAAAGAAAATCGGTATGAAAAATCGTCGAAGAAGATTAAAAAAGGTGGCGGATTTACCTTTGAGATGTCTGTCGGACGATTAGAGTTGAAACTGTAGCGATCAGCTGGTCGTATTTCGGTGTAGGGGTGGTAGAAAGTGGTGAAAGAGGTGGAAGAAGAGAAAGAGAAAAAGGGAAGAAGAAGAAGAAGAAGAAGAAGAAGAGGAAGTGGAGGAAGAAGAGAAGGAGTAGGAGGAGGAGGAGGAGGAGGTGGTGGAAGAGGAAGCTGAGGTATCAGGGAAGAGACTTAGGATGGGCTGCAGATCGGCAGCTAAGTTCACGGTGGAGGAAGGGTGCGATCGAGGGCAGCTCGAGACGACGACCTCGTCGTCGGTGAGGTGCACCGAGGTCATTGACCTCTTCAACACTGAGCAGGCTGAACGCCTGCTGCTGAGGCAGCTTGGCGAAAAGCGTGCCAGTGAAGAAGAAGAAGAAGAAGAAGAAGAAGAAGAGGGGGAGGAGAAAGTGAAAAAAAGGACAAGGACGAGACCAACCCAAAAAGAAGACGTGAAGCAACAACAACGACAACAACAGCAACAGCAGCACCACCACCAAAAACATCAACACCAAGAACAACGGGAAAAAGGTTATTGGTCGGGTAGGATTAAATCGTTAACCCTCAAGGATAACTCGAAAAGTTTGGATAATTTCGAACAAAGAACTATTCTTAACGAGGAATCATTGTCCTCTTTAGGGAGAAGATAGCTGCCAAGTGATAATGCAGAGATTTCGATCGACCTTCAAAAGGTCGCGCACACCTACGGGCGCGGAAATGAAGTCGCAATCGAGTTTGGAAGTGCCGAAACAGGTGAGATCGGCATCATTCGACGAGATACAATTGGAAGCTCAACGTCAGGAGGATTCTGTTGGCGGTGCCGGTGGTGGCAGTGGTGGCAGTGGTGGTGGTTTGTGTTCTTCCTCTGCGTACGGGGAAGCATCGAGATCACCAAGGCACACGTCATCTTCGTCCTCTTCCTGTTCTCCAGCAAGATCTCAGGATTCCTCCGGAAGAGGAAGAAGATTTTCAACTTTGAGAGTACCCCAATTGCAAACTGGACAACGTTCGAAAAGTTTCGACGTTTACGAAAGGAACGTTGGGTTACCACCGTCGCAAAGGTCCTTAGGTGCCATACGAAGGGTGGAAACACCAACTATACAAGTTTCTGGTTGTTATCATTGTGCTTGCGTAGAAGAATACAAGAGTCTCTTTCTTAGCAGAGACGACGATGAAACAACAACGACTACGACAACTACTACCACCACGACAACAGCATCATCATCCAGGGACGATGATTACGATTACGATTACTCCGACGATGACAACGACGACGAGGACGAGGTCGACGATCCCGTCGAGGATGTTGCCGACGAGGAAGACGACGACAATACAGACGATGAATTAGATTTCAAATTGGAATCCAAAAGGGACGGTAGTCCTGAGATCAGAGTTACCTTCACGTCGTACACGGAAAAACCTGAATCACCACCTACGTCTCCGATAATTACTAACACTTGTATAATCAATGCTACGACTAATGCAATTACAAGTAGCGTTACCAGTAGCAGTAGCAGTACTTCGGATGTCAAGGTTGAACTATGTCCTGAGTTACCACGCAGAAGATCTATCGCGTATCCAAGATTGTCTCGTCAAGAGGCATTAACATCTTGCCCGCCAGATTTACCATCATCCCCGTCAGGTTCCCGCGACGACGATGACAAAGATTACGATGAAGCCGATGACGAATTGGACAACAATAATCTCGATAATCATTCTAGATCCGTTAAAGGTGATAACAATAATCTCGTAGTGAGAGAAATATTTTTAACAGTGCCAGAACTTAAACGGGACCGTGCGGCATCCGTTGATTCCTGTTTTAACAATAATAAAAATGGCAAATCTGAGGATTCTCATTCCCTCGATGTACCCCAACAAAACATCAGATCTAAGAGTGTTGACATCGTTCTACCAACTGAAGTACAAACTCGGTACACTGCTTTACTACCTGGAAACGAGCCTAGACCTACAAGAGGGTGGGTACGTCTGCCGAAAGGGACAAGTCTCTATCTTCCTCTTGCTATCTCGATGTTGTTGATTTTTCTACTTTTTTTTTCTTTTTATTTATGTCTCCTTCTTATTCTTCTTCTTCTTCTTCTTATTCTTTTCTCTACCCTTTCTAACTCGATATTTTTTCTATTTTTTTGTTTTCTTTTTCAAGGGAGAGTTTTATTTCCTCTCTCCCTCTGTGCGTCTTTGTTGTATGTTTCCTTGTTGTTTTTTTTATATAGGTGTTGTTAATGATGACGATGATGATGATGATGATGATGATGATGATGATGATGTGTTGTTGCTGTTTGTTACTCTAACTTTTTTCTCTTCTATTTGAAAAGTTTATTATTTCATTTGTTTGTTTAATTAATTAATTAATTAATTAATTTACTACTTAGGGGTTGGTGTATATTCTATCAGGGTAATGTTGGAATTTGTTTTTACAGGGGTGTAAGAATATTAGATTTTTTGTTGTTGTTTTTACAAATATAAAATTCCTATAAAACATATTAGATTGAGTTTTTTTCTTCATTTATTATAAAAGATATTTAAAAAATATGGTAAAACAAAATTCCAACATTATTATCAATTACCAACCAAATAAATAATATCTAATCAATTTCAACCCATTATAAATTTTTTTTAAATATTCTATAATACTTAATATATTAATTTTCATATTTTTTAAGAAAAATATCAATGATAAAAGCAAACCTATACCAGTGGAAAAAAATAATTGTTTAAAATAAATTTGGACAATTTTACAATGCACTTTTAATGCGCACGTATTTGGATTTCATTAAAATCCGTCTTAAGTATTTACTCTTGTTTTAGAAGAACTATGAAATGAAAAAAATCATTAATGGCATACGTGAAAGAACGAACGGTTCTCTTTTCTTTCTTTTTCCTTTTTTTTTTTTTCTATTCCATTCATTGATTTGACTTTTCAAAGTAATGAGACATACCACGAGACTCTTCTTCTCTTTTTTTTATATTTTTTTCCTCTCTCTCTTTCTCTCACACACACTCATTCACTCACTCACTCACTGTCTCTCTCTCTCCCTTTTTATTTATTTTTTTTAAATCTTTTTTTTTTTTTATTCTCAACGCACTCCACGTCGCATTACTTGTCGCGCCAGATCAACTTCCTCACCCACGCTTTTCTTTTTTTTTTTTTGAGAGAGAAAGAAAGAGGGGTAGAAAGGCTGGAAGGGTGGAAGTTAGAGAGAGAAAGAAGAAAAATCTTTTACATATTTTATTACATACCGAAAGGGATCCGTAGGGTCATAAGAAACGAGCAGAGTGACAGGAGAAATTTTATGGTAACCCATACGATTCTGTTCGAACATATTGCTTCATCGATATATTTTCCTACTTCTCCCTTTCCCCTTTTCTCTATGTCTGTGTGTGTGTGTGTGTGTGTTTTTTATTATTATTTATTTTTCTACGCACCCTTCTTCTTCTTCTTCATCTTTCTTCTTCCATTTATTTATTTTTTTTTGTTTTGTATTGGTTCCAATCAAAATCTCTGACAGAAACAGAAAACAGTGTTGACGTATTCTTTATTTTAAAACATTTCATTCCCTTTTTTTTTTTCTGTTTTATTAAATCGTAAAAATCGGAAAAGAAACTTATGGTTATCGAACTATAAAAATTCGTATTACTTTGTGACGAATGTAAAAGTTCATGGAAAATTCTATTCTCTTTTTGTTTTTCTCTTTTTCTATTCAATTATTTCATCCAATAAAAATTTTTGAATATTTTTATTATTTGCCTATGTCAAAGTTAGATTTGTTTGTTTTTTTTTTTTTCTATTTGGACTATTGTAAAAATAAATTTATGATTGGTTGTAAAAAATTTCATACGCGTTTGTTTTATTACGACGTGCGCAAATTTTCGATTCTTTTTGATTAAGTTTTCTTTATATTGATTATTATTATTATTATTATTATTATTATT
>JACGTP010000044.1:0-91443 GCA_023678845.1 Mischocyttarus mexicanus | reverse complement strand
CTCTCTCTCTCTCTCTCTCTCTCTCTCTCTGTCCTTTACCGACCTATTCCGAATTTCATTTGAAACTTTTACGAAACACGAAAAGCTGCAGGTACACACAACTCCATCACCTTTGCCAAACCCCGATCTCCCAAACACCCTTTTCCCTTATACTCAACTAACCCCTCTATTTCCTTAGCCTGTTTTTCTCTCTGTTTCACCACAAGCGCAACACAGTCTTTCAAACTCTTTTTACAGGGAGAGAAGGGGTAAGTGAGGTAAAACTGGAGAGAAAAGTAAGAAAAATCAACGTCGTTGATGTTACCAGCTTGTTAACTCTCTCTCTCTCTCTCTCTCTCTACCTATCTCTCTTTTTCTTTTTCTTTTTGTGCAAGAGAGAGTGTAGTATGTGTGTGTGTGGGTGTGTGTGTGTATGTGTCTGAGTTCTTGAAGAAGATTTTATACATTTTTAAAAGGACGTTGAAAGTTTTGAAAGAGAAAAACGTTCTAAGAGTATTTGAAAGAAAACTGTCGCGATTTGTCCTAGTAAAAGTTGTCTTGAAAATAAATAAAGAGAGAGAGAGAGAGAGAGAGAAAAAAAATATATTTATAAGATGTGTCAAAAGAAAAGATTGAGATTTAAATAAAATTATTTATAATAATTAGTGAATAAAAAAGAGAGAGATGAAATGATTTTTTATAATTGATAGAACTATTTCAATCTTATAACAAAATGTTTTACAATAAAAGAAATAGTTAAATAGATAGAAAGAGATAAGATAATTGTTTCTAATAATAATTACAAGTCTTAATAATTCACACAATCATTTCTATTATTTCATATTAATACTAATCTGTTGACAAACCAATCTTGTAAGTGTCAAAAATTAATTAAAAAAAATTAGTTTATCTATTTTATTAATAATATTATTGACAACATAAATTTATTATTACAAAATAACCAATAATTATTTCAAAGAAGAATTCAAAGGAAGAAACCAACAAAGACAAAATATTGATAACTTTTGATGATTAAAATTGCATACATCAGTCGTAACCTATCCTCAACTCTATGTTGTTTTTTTTTGTGTTCTATCATTTTCTATCTTTCTTACTCTCTCTCTTTCTCTCTCTCTCTCTTTTTCTTTTTAATGGCGTTACCACGACGACCATGCTAGGAAATTTCAAGCATCCGTAAATTCTTTATGTTACCGTACTACCGGGAGATTCTGCAATCCGATATTGGATCCTTTCAACGAGCCAACTTACCCCCAGGACTCCGAAAAAGGAAAGAAAAGAGAAAGAGTGAGAGAGAGAGAGACATAGAACAAAAGAAAGAGAAAAGAAATAATAATAATAATAATAATAATAATAAAAGTAAGTATAAAGTAGGAGAAAAAAATAAGGAATGTAATTTATCTCTAACATTTTCCTTTCACCACGTGTTTTTTCTTGTAATTTTCCTTCCACTCTCTCTCTCTTTTTTTTATTCTTACCCATGATGTTAAAACAATTAAAAAAATACAATGTAAATAATATTTTATACAATATTAGTTAAGAAAAAAAATTCTATAAAAACTTTTTGATACGTGGTTAAACGTTTTGAGAAGTGTGGTATTAAATAGTCAATGAACAAAATGATATAAATCAATTTAATGATTTATTTTTATATCAACAATGTCGTTAATATTATCTAATTAAAATTTGTCATAATTTTCTTCACTTAACGTCAATATTATTACAACATTGATATTGAAATTAATTAATTGTTGAGGTAATCAAATAAACGTACAATTAAGGGTAATTATGTTTAACCAGTAAAATAATATTAATCGAAATATTATACAAATTTACTTGAATATTATTTAAACAATCTTTGTTTTCTTTTAACTATCGTTTAATTACCTCATATCATATTTAAATGATTAATAAATAAAATACTAATCAAGGAATCTGGAAAATGATAATTAAAATGAAAAATAAGATCTTTGGAAATATTATTTGGACTTCATTTACAATAATTAAAATTTTCTCAAACTTGATGATATAAAAAAACAAAGATAAATATTTAAGGTTTGTAATTATTTAAAAATTTTTATTTTTATTCAACCATGATATAATATTTTTCAATCTAAAATAATATATTGAATGATATATATTTCAGCTTTTGTGAAATGTTTTCTTTGCACGATTGGTGAGATAAACAATTTCTTATCTTTTCTTGATCTTGCTTTCTCTCTCTCACTCTCTCTCTCTCTTTTTATCTTTCTCTTTATCTTTTTTTTTTTTTTTTCTAATACGAAAGCTAATCGCATAATTCTCGTTGTCTCGTCGTTGCTTTTAACTGGCTCCTACGATATAAAGAAACGTTTGCAATATCCTTATTATCCTTCGTTGAAATTACGAAGGAGGATTGTATTAAAAATCAATTACGTTAATATGCCAATTTACAATGTTGATGTAACTAAACATGGTGTCCACAAATAATTAACCTAATCGTATAAATATAAAACAAATTAAATAATATTTCTTTTCATTAAAATCTTATTCAATTGAAACAAACATTGATATTTACAATGGAATTAATTTCTAAACAAATAAATATTAAAATGTAATAGAAATCGCTATTAAAAATGATTAAAAATTGATTATTTGATTACTTTTTATTTCATAATTGAAATAGGTGAATTAAATGTATTTGTGGACACTTAAAATAATGTGAAAATGTGTATCATTCGAATGAAGTATGGGATAAAGAAAATGAACCACTCAATAACAAAGTGTATTGTGGGTTTCAGAGGAAGAGAAGAGGGTGCCTCGAGTGGTGGTCAACGTGAGATACGATCAACTCCTGATTGGGGTGGTGGTGCATTCAATGGTGAACATTTTTGGGTACCTACTGCAGCTTCTGGTGACTTTTGTTACGTCAATGATTGTTCGGTAAGATTTTTACTATACTTTTTCTTTTTTTTTTTTAATGTATATACCATTATTAAAATATTTTAACAACATTTTCTTTATACTTTATTATATATTAAAAATCACTTTTTAATTCGAACTTCCTTTTTAATTTCAATGCAATTAAATTTTGTCTTCTCCTTCCAATTAATAGGTCAAAAATTATTATTACATTTTTATAAACTCACCCTGTATATTATTTCTCTCTCTTTCTCTTTCTCTTACTCTAATCGTCCTTTTTATTTCATAATTACAATTTTAATTTTAATTTCCTACACTTACGTACACAAGTACCCATGATTTAAATGCAATTTTCACGAGTAACGAATTAAATTCTTTGTAAAAAATGTATACCACGTTATAAAGTTCACCTAATTGCTTAGCAATGTTTTAATACTAAACTCACGCTACGATACTATTTAATTTATTATTATTATTATTATTATTATCATTCTTTTTATAATATCTTCTTTATTATTCTACTTGGGAAAAGAAAAGATAAAATATTTCGTTACGAGATGAAGAAGATAAATACGAATTTAAGAAACATTTATTTATTTATTTATTTATTTATTTATTTATTTATTTATTTATTTAATTATGCGTTTATATCTGACGCGAAAATAAAATACGAAATTTAAATATTTCTTTACTCTATCATGGGGCTGAAATAAAAAAAATTAATGGTGGTGGAAGGAGGGTTAGACAATAAATTATTGAATGGTTCTTTTTTTTTTCTATGTATATATAAATATAGGTAAATGGGAAAGACTGTAGCTATTAAAAACTCGTTTTGCACGTTCGATGTTCTAACGTTAATGAATCAGCTCGGAAAACATAATTGAAGTCTAACGCTTCTTCTCTTCTTCTCTACCCCTTCATCCCCCTCTTCCTTACCTTTCCCTCATACACTACCACCATTCTTCATCACCATAGTCTCCTCTTCCTTCTCCTCTTTCTTCCCTTTTCCCACATACACCACCTCTCTTCTTCACAACCATAGTCGTTTGTGTTCATCGAGTAATGTCATCACGTAACTTGCTGCCACACGTTTCAATAAACTATCTAAAGAATAGATGGAAGAGTAAAATTAGATAAGAATAAAGTTAAATATAAAAAAGATTTGAAGACATTTTTTGATCGTTAAAATGTATATTGGAAAAGTTTAAAAATCGTTGTAATTTTTTATTCTATTCTTTAAAAAGATTTTAAGATTTTAATTATATGATTGATTAAAACCAGATCAGGAACTAGGAAAGGATTTTGTTCTTTTTTTTCTTTTCGAGATAATAAATGATTATGAAAGTATTTGAAAAGAAGAATTTTCCAAAATCTTTTACATTTTATCCGAGATTTTTTTTTTATACTAATATCCGTTACTAATTAAATTTGATCAGGATTAATGAAAGATTCCTATTTTCTTTTTACTTTATTTCTTTTTCTCTCTTTTATGACTTTGGATAATAATTAAATGAAAAGATTAAACGATGAGACGAGATTGATCATCGACAAAGAAGAAATTGTATCTAAAATTGATTAGATTAAAATTTTGTAACGAATTAACTATGAAAATATATTTAACGATTTAGTTTAGATAGAAATAAACAATTAGGAAAGACGATATCATTTTTATTATTCTTCTTTGATTATTATTTCACGTTTGATTAATCATAATTCGAGGAATATTGTACGATCGAGTAATTAATTAATCATTAAAAATAATTGTTAATAGCAATAAAATTCTTCATAAAAGGTATAATAAAAGGTTTAATAAAAATATCTATTACGCCAGGATGGTTTTTGTTACCTTTCACTGTAATAAAATTTATTCCAATGGTTGCTTAGATGATAAAAAAAAAAATAAAAAAGGTAAAGCATGCATGAGGAATATTTAACAAAATTACTGGCGAGAGAGTACCGTTTGGAAAATATAAATAAAAATATAAATAAAAAGAACCGTAACGATATCGATTGGCATCGAGTTAAAAGAGAAAGGTGGAGAAAGTGGAGGAGGAGGAGGAAATAAAAAGGTTGAAAAAAAAAAAAAGGGTTGTTACCAGACGTCCACCAGGCTCGTAAATTCGTTTTAATTAATCGACTGCACACCCTTGGTTATGAATTATTTTATTGCAATTGAAGTAACAATTGAATTCGCGAAAATATGATGACACAAACAACCGTGAATCAGTCTCATCGTAAAACGAGAATATAAAACGGGATAAACTTATTTGTCAATTTGATTTCAAAACTATCTTTCAATTACTATCTTTTAAATACGTTGAAAAAGAAAATCAAATATTTTGACAAATTTTAATTGTAAAAAATAAAAATGGAAATCCATTTATATCGTTCAAATAATTTAGAAATATTTTTTTTTTTTGACAAATACTCGTGGCACGTGGCTAACAACATTTTCTGATGCACTCTTTGACGTAATTTTTGATGCACATTTAATTTTATGTATATCAAATATTAATTAATTTAAAATGATTTTACGAGAAAAAGGGGATCAGTTAGAAGTTGATCTTTGGGTTTCAATTAAACATGGTTTTATGTGGGATGAATTTTTGTTTGTTTTTTTTCTGGAAGTAAATTAAAATGTATCATAATTCAGGAAGAAAACAACGATTTAGATGGTTGGAATAGGCGTAACGCAAAAGTTTGACGAGTATAACGACGATGACGATGTAGGCGTTTCTCTTGAGATAACCTTGACCCTCTAGAAAAAATAAAAAAAAAAAGAAAGGAAGAAAGGAAGAAAAAAAAAATCGCTCGTTGTCCACTCGACCGCCTTTCCAACTAAAATTGTCACAATTTTGAAGTAGCATCTCTTTCCCCTTTGAAGTCCAATATATATATATTTTAAAGTAATATATAATGCACGTATATATGAATAATTGAAATACCTTTACCAAGAATTTCTACTTGTTCTCATTCCATTAAGTACCAAGCACTTTATTTTTATTTATAAATATAATATCTAAATTTATATTAAACTAATGGATGTAGAAATCTTATTTTTATTATTGTGAATGTAAATATTTTATTATTCTTTTAATATCAATTTAAATTATTAGGATATTTATTTTATTATTGGAAAAAATAAAAAATCAATCACTTTAAATTGGAAATATTTCAATGATTATATTCAATCTATTTTTTTTTATGGTCTTTAAACTATAAAAAAAAAATAATAATAATCTAAATTATAAATATTATAAAACAATGATTACACTTTGAATATTGGTTAATTTAAATTTTAATTTAATTCAAGAATATTATAATACGAATAGTTAAAATAATAATCTTAAGGTTAATTCGAAATAAAAAAACAAAGATGAACGAGATAGAATCATTTAAGATGATTTATCTTCGAATTGCTTTCAATTAACCGAGAGACTTTTAATTATTCCTACGTTAGACTGATCAACAAAGGGGTTAAAGAGGGTTGAGGGTAGAGGGAGGAAGGACTATTTCATCCATGTATAATGAAACGACTAGTAATAGGTCATTTCGAGAGACTAATCAGCCTCGACTAATTACACAAGTCTCCTTTAAAATCGATATCAAGGATACGATCGAAACTTCACCCTGTTTCACTCTATTTTACCCCTCCACCCTCACACCTATTTCCATTTTTTATATCCATTCTTGTTTTCTTCTAAAGGATGTAAAAAACTTTCATTAAGTATCATCTCTTCCTAAAAAGTATTATTCGTTAAGTTTAAGTTTATCGATACTTTGAATCTGGAATCAGATTATTTACAATTCCAAAAATATTATTGTTTTTTAATTTATATCAGATTACCTTGTCAACAGGTTACGTATAATTATTAAGGAGAAATAAAAAATATTAATAATAATAATAATAATATTACAGAAACATGGACAACGAATGAAATGTTCAGCATGTCGTGTGGTAATTCACGCAGTATGTGCACCTAGTTTAAATTTCGGCTGCAAGACGAGTTTCCGTGACGTCGGTGTACGACAATATCGCGAACAAACTACTACGAATCATCATTGGGTACACAGACGTTCCCAAAAAGGCAAATGCGCCAATTGCAGTAAAAGTTTTCAATCTAAACTAAGTTTTACCTCTAAGGAAATAGTCGCTGTTAACTGCAGTTGGTGCAAAGCTGCATATCACAACAAGGAAGCATGCTTCAACGTAGATAAAATTGGTGAAAATTGCGAATTAGGTTCGCATTCGTCAATCATAGTACCACCATCTTGGATAGTTAAATTACCACGTAAAGGTAGTTTCAAAAGTAGCCTGAGGAAGTCACCTAAAAGAAGGAAAAGTGGTACCGGTGGTCCATCGACTTCTTCAACAACTCGTAGGAAATCTAAAGACAAGGAAAAGGAAAAGGAACAACAACAGCAACAACAGCAGAAAGAAGATCAAAGCAAATTTTGGGTAGTCAAACCAATTCCTACGGCAACCGTTAGACCAGTTTTAGTTTTCATCAATCCTAAATCTGGAGGAAATCAGGGTGCCAAATTGTTGCAGAAATTTCAATGGTTGCTCAATCCTCGACAGGTTTTTGATCTGACTCAAGGTGGACCTAAAATGGGGTAAGAATTGTTTTGTTTTTCTTCTTTATTAATTAACTTTTATTACGAGTACAAACATCTTTTGTGTCCCACATATTAATTTATTTAATTTGTCCACTTTTTCCTCTTTTTAATTAAATATCGAAGAGAAAGCAAAAAAAAATCATAAAAAAAATTTAATATCATCCCAATGGTGGTTCGAGAGAGAGAGCAAAAATTAATTTAATAAACAAAGTGGCTTCAATTAAGTTAATATTTAACCAATTCACCTCGCGTAATTTCATTCATACGAATATTAATTAATGTGCCTGGAGATTACCAACACGTCGTACTTCGTCGTAAATAGGGAAACTGGTTTAGTTTGCCCCTTGACGACAGGCAACACGTGTTACGCGTATGCATGACCCTGTGGTCTACTATCTAGGAGAAGAACACTCTAATATTTAATCTAATTATAAACACTAAATTCAAATATACAAAATAAATACTAAATATACACAAACTTCAATAGAAATCTTTAATATTATTTTGTTATAAAACGTAATAAACATTTCTATCGTATAACAAATATTAGCTTATCGAAATTTGTTATTAAAAATTATTAAACGTCCGATCAAAATTACTTTCTATTCAAAATAGGGTATTTTATAATTGATGATTAATTAATTAATTATTATTGTAAAAAGAAAATCTTAAATAGAGGTAATCTAAATCCAGATTAAATTCGAAAGACGTTAAGGGTAAATTGTAGGAATTTTGTTTTTGGAAAAAATATATTTGGAATTGAAATTTGTTGTTTAGATTGGAATTATTTAAGAGAGTACCAAATTTACGAGTATTAGCCTGCGGGGGTGACGGTACGGTCGGTTGGGTTCTCTCAGTATTGGATCAAATTGGTGCCCCCACGCCACCAGCAGTAGGTGTACTACCACTTGGTACAGGAAACGATTTAGCACGTGCACTTGGTTGGGGTGGTGGTTACACGGACGAACCAATAGGAAAAATATTAACAAGCATCGGTGAAAGTGAGACAACGTTATTGGACAGATGGCAATTGGTCGTTGAAAGAAATCCTGATATTCAAAACGACGATGACAGTGGAAAGGCTAAAGAAAATCTTCCGTTAAACGTTGTCAACAATTATTTTTCTCTTGGCGTTGACGCACACATTGCACTTGAATTTCACGAGGCTAGAGGTAATTTTCAATTATTTTTCTGTGATTATTATGTAGATATATGTGTGTATAAATGATAATGAGTACTCAGCAAAAACAAAATCAATTAAAATTGTATGAAAAATAAATATTGGGCTGGTGGAAAAAAAAATGACGGATTTTAAGCTACAATTCAATCCGGAAAATCCGACATTTGTTTTTCCACCAACTCCCTAATATTATTTTTTTTTTTCAATATTTAACTAAATTTTAATATATTTAATTAAACGGGATGTTAAATCATTTAGTTCTTTCTTAATTTTTCGTTACTACCGATTCATATAAAGATCGTGTGTATATCGAACAAGGTTTATAATAATTAATAATTATATAATACCGGGTATATTAAACAGAACGTTGCTAGCAATAGTTGTCAGGTGTTTTTGATCCATCAAATGTAGAGAATAATGTCTAAGCGTGTTTAAATATCTTACCCCAAGTTATAAACCGCAATACCGCAAACGTGTACACAGTAGTTGCATTGTAGCAAACTTTGCAACAAGAACAACTTGATATGTATGCATGTGTGTGTGTGTTTGTGTGCGTTAACCGCAAACCCTCTGTTAATCTCTCGACAGAGGCACACCCGGAGAAATTCAACTCGAGATTGAGAAACAAGATGTTTTATGGACAAATGGGTGGTAAAGATTTAGTTAGAAGAAAATGGAAGGATTTGTCAGAATTTGTTACATTGGAATGCGACGGTCAAGATTTAACATCAAAATTAAAAGAACACCGAGTACACGCTATAGTATTTTTGAATATTGCATCTTACGGTGGTGGTACTCATCCATGGTGTGCTGGTAGTACAACAAAGGAACCTTCAACTGAAGATGGTTTGATTGAAATAGTTGGTTTAACCACTTATCAATTACCTTTGTTGCAAGCTGGTGGTCATGGTACTTGCATTGCACAATGCAGCACAGCCAAGCTTGTTACTACGAGGACCATTCCTATGCAGGTAGAATATTTTTTTGTTTAAGCAATCGTCATCTTTTAAAAAAAAAATACCTTAACCAACTAACACCCAACTGATAACTAAAAATTCATTTTGGATGAACTGGATTTGGCTTATTTTTTTTTTATCTCTGTGTGTGTGTGTGTTCTCTCTGCAAGGTTGATGGTGAAGCCTGTAGATTGTTGCCATCTATCATAAATATGAGTCTGTTGAACAAAGCAACGATGCTCGCTAAAAGAAGAAATACTGGCCAATCCCAACCGGACGTGGCTAAATTGGAAAGACTCAATTTACCCGTTATGAGGATCAAAATGTCAGATTATGAAACTTATTACCACGACAAGGATAGATTGAAAAAGGCAGCAAAATTGTTGATACCCGAACCATTGGATTTAGATGCTACCACTGATTTGGTATCGTTGAGAAATATTTTAGGGAAGAATCATAACATGGATACATGTTGTTTCCTAGATTGTAAGTACTCAATTGTAATTAAAAAATTGTTATAAAAAAAAATAATAAATACGCGTTATAATAATTCACATTATCGGGGGGTTAATTGATCAGCTTGTACGGCTGAAAGATTCTTCAGGATTGATCGTGCCCAAGAACAATTGCATTACGTTACCGACGTTGCAGCTGAAGTTGTATACATCCTTGAAGAAACTAGTCCTGGTCAAGGTGTTACAACTGTTGAGACTGAAATAACAGCTTGTCAGGAACCCGAAACAGCTCATCCTTCGCCTAGGTAAATCAAAACGTTCGTCAATCATTTTATTGGAACATATACCAGATGTAGAAATATTAAACTGGAATTTTTTAGTAAAAATTCTATCTTACGGTCACTTTAAACTGATGACTAGACCAACTATAAGGAAATTCCTATTTCATACTTCTACACTTGGTGTATATATATGTATGTGTTTTTTTAAATGTTTAATCTTATTCATTTAACTGGCATCGCATATTATTTCTTGCATCATTGCTGTGGTAAAATGTTACGTTGATAATACTAAAAATGACCAAACGAACAAACACACACGACAATTGTATTGTGTTTATCTGTTCTAATCGTCAATAATAACGACTATTCGATGGTAATGATGTCCTATCATTAGATTAATAGAAAGAACGTGTGATATAGCGAAGAACGTCCAAGAGAAAAGCCAGCCATGACAAAAGCAGGCCCCCCATCAACGAATGATCATCATCAGGCCACCCCAAATGAAGAAAATCATTTACCCAAGAAGATTCAACAAGAACAACCTAAAGTCAGCCCAGTTAATGTTCAACAAGGAGATAAACAACCGGCTGGTCAAGAACAAACCTCATCGATCAATGCTGATGTCAATTCTTCATCGGAACCTAAACAACAACCACCACCACCATCACCGAATATTAATTCTTCGAACTTGGCCAAAGAGGAGGACCATTTATCGCAGAAATCTGTTAATGTAGGAACACGTAAGAAGATCAAGGATAATCAAATTAAGGAAGACGAAGATGATAGGAAACAAACATCTAAACAAAATAATAATAGTAATTCCTCTAAACCAATTCATTCGTCCAACGTTAATAGATCAGCTGATCAAACTTCCCACACCTTCATCAGGTAAAATGATATTTTGTATATTTTTTTATGTGGGGGTTTTTTAATTTCTTATTCAAAGGAGGGTATTGCAATTTTTCTTGTTGTTGTTGTTGTTTTTTTTTTAAGTGCAATTTATTATTAAATCGATGTAGAATTAAATGAAAAATGTTGGATCGATGATTTATTTTTCCAGTCCACGTGATAGATTATTCGGGTTGAGTTCGGAGGTTCATACGTTCAGTACCGGTCTACTCGAGAAAACCTCGGATGGAATTTTGAAGGCAGCGAAGATCGGTGATTTGCCAGCCCTTAGGGAACTTCATAATAAAGGATATTCACTATTATCCATAGACGCTACTGGACAAACTGCATTGCATTTGGCTTCGAGATATGGTCATAAGAATATCATAAGATATCTTATTGCAAGTGCACCATCAACGATTCTTGACATTGCTGACAACGACAAGTACGTAGTTCTAACTCATTTCATTCATTCGTAGAGATTACTTTTTTTATTTAAATTTTCTATACCAACCCCATATAAGGATCCTATCGTTATCAATGATATGATTAAATGAACGGATATTTTTTTTTATGAGAATGATACTGGTGTTAAAAAATTGTCACAACGAATTAAAGGAGGATTTAAATGAGAAATATTTCAAACCAAAGTTATATTGGCCGCTGGTGGAAAAAGTGTCGGATATTTTCATTAAATCGTGGACAAAAATCCGACACTTTTTTCCAGCAGACATATATCTTACGGGGATTTTTTTCTTATTTTTTTTTTTTCTTTCTTTTATGTAATTTTCAGAGGTCAAACAGCCCTACACAAAGCGGCGCAATACAAGAAACGTTCGATTTGTTGTATGCTAGTAGCAGGTGGTGCTAATTTAACTGTCCAGGATAGACACGGTCAAACACCTAGGCAATTAGCATTGTTAGCTGAGGATCGTGAACTTGCGGCATATTTGCAAAGTAAGCGGTAGATTATATTTAAATACCCAATCCTTATATAATATCATCTTTATATGCGGGATTATGTGTTATTACCCAACTTTATGGTAAATCCCCGTACGTTGTATCTGCGTTAATTTTACACGCAACACCCCTCGTTTATATTCAACCTAGGATTATTCCACGATTTACTATGACCTTTCATTTTATTTTCTCTAACTTGAAAGTAGGAAAAAAAGTAGTAGGAAATTGAGATAAATAAAATTAAAAAGAAGAAAAGAAAAAAAAATCCCGCATAGAAAGTATTTAAATCCATTAATTGACACACACACACAAACACTGATCCCCCGAATAATTTGGGTTTGTCCTATTAGGTCAGGAACAGTTCCAGCTGGCTGTGGATGATTAATAATTAATTATACCAATGATTTATATATTAAATCCTGTTGGGATCTTTTCTTCTCTCGACAGGATTATTGGGACTGACAAAAAGTTAGTTTTTAATTCTCGATCGATCACGTAAAAAGAGAAGAAAATGAAACGAGAAAAAAAAGAAATAGAAATAATGGTGTCTGATTTTTTCCAAGATATACTACTGAGAGTATTAATTAAATTAAATTAAATTAAATTAAATTAAATGATATATATATATATAACACACGTATTTTATCTACGAAAAATTCTCTAAGTTATTCTTTATTCCTATTTAAATATGAAATATGAAAAAGAGAAAAAAAGTAACAAAAAGAGAACATAAAAATTCTTTCTTACATATACACATTTACATACTCTCTTTTATGTACGCTATATATATATCGTACATTGTATTATATACATATATATTAATATATGTTTATGTAAATGATAAGAATACCGATTTTGGATCTTATCTAGATATATATATATATATATACATATGTATATGCATATATACAGGGTGATAATATTAAATTTAAACAAATATTTCTATTCTATTAATAATATGATTTATTATGAATATAAAATAATACTATAAATAATAAAATAATACTAGGATAAATTTAAACATTTGCAGCATCTTTTTTTCTACTATTATTATTATTATTGTTATTATTAGAAAAAAAAAATCTCATTCTGAAATCTCAAAGTGAAAAAAAGAAAGAAGCTAGAAATGTTTTAAATTATTTTCCTACTTTTTTTAATTAAAATCAATCCTTTATATCATCCTGTATATAAACAAATACATATATGTGTGAATACGTATATTTATTTATATAGGATATAAACAAATATACTCACACATACATACATTTATATATATATATAATTATATTTTGAATAAATTTTCTTCTCCTATTCTATTTTCTTCGTATTCGTGCAGATACAACAACAATTTGTGCACGAAAAATTAACAAGAGACATCAAAATAATTTCAAACAGTATAATAATAATAACAATAATAGTAATAATAATAATAATAATAATAATAAAATGTTTTTTCCTTGAGTATAGATTAAAAAAAAAAGAAATCCCCTGTGCAATCTTTTTCTTCGTTCATTAGATTGACCTAACATGGGGGATAGTGTATACGTATTATAGTTATTTAAATTATTATTATTATTATAAATAATAATATAGAGTAGAGAGATATGATTCATGATAAAAGAGAAGAAGAAGAAAAAAAAAAGTATAATATTAAACAAAAAGGAACAATTATTAAATAAATAGGATTATTATTATTATTATTATTTTTATTAATAATAAATAAATAATAACGTATTATATGAAATTTTAATTTCTACCAATTTTGAGAAAAATCATTTTAATCTTTCGCGATCCGAAAAAAAAAAACAGAAATATATATATATTAATAAATGATAGAAAAGAAGCCCAAAAATAAAAAGAAAAAAAGGAAAAAAGGTAAATTAGGTTTGCGGAGTTTTAACTTATAATAATAATAATAATAATATTAATAATAAAAAGGTTGAAAAAATGATCGACGATGAACGATTGAGGTTTCTCTTTTCGCAGTTACGATTAGGGGAATTGTAGCATAATTAAATATGTATTATAAAGAAAAAAACAAAAAAAAGAAAAGAAAAAGAAGAAAAAAAAAAAAACAAAAACCACACTTACGATATAATATTCGTTTATATATAATTTTTATTTTATATTTTTCTACTTCCTTCTTCTAGAAAATTGTAGTATCATAAAAAAAAACCAACTAACAAACTAACAAACAAACAAACAAACAAACAAACATACAAAAAAAAAGAAACCTAATGAAAAAACGACTTTAACTCCTTTTCAAATAATAATCAAGAATCATTTTTATAGGAACTCGTCTTTGTCATATGTGTGTGTATGTGTGTGTATGTTGCGAATGTGCGAATGTGTGAGTGTACGTGTGTATGGTAAAAACATTTTTTTCCATAAGAGAAAATCTTCTTATCATGTGTATCGAGGTATTATATTTATATTTTCTTATGCATATAAAAACATACGAGAAAAAAAAGATAGAAAAACAAGACAAAATATAAAAGAAAAAAAAAAGAATATTCTCCTTGATGAAATAAAAAAATTACAGACACATTACATAATGGTTGTGTTAATAATATTTATGAATAATATTTCTCATTNTTGTTTAGTCCCAATTTGAAGTTGAAATGGTATAGATACGTTTATATGCTTCTATAACATATATAAAAGTTAACTATGAAAATTAATTATCAAAAGTTTTATTTTTATCGATTTAAACATCCACAGGGTGTACTCGATCAACTCTTTAATCCTTCTTTTAATATTTTTATTTTTTCTTCATTTCAATATAATCGTTATAATTGTTCTTTTTTTATTTTATTCGAAAAATTAATATCAACTTTCATCCATCGATGGATATAATTTTAAGTTTTGTTCGAGACACCTCGTATGCTTGTTGCTATAAAATTAATCGAATTGGATATTTAACGAAGAAATAGAAAAAGGGGGGAATAAAATGATTGTTAAAAATACTTTTTAAACAATGAAAATAATGAAATTTATATTAATCGGTACCAAAAGTAAAAAAAAAAGTAAAAGTAAAAGTAAAATAAAAAAAAAAACAAAAAGAAAGAAGCAGAAACAAAAAGTGTAAAAAGGGGAACAACGTACGAACACCAATTAGATTTTAGAAAAAATAATTAAATAAATAAAAAAGAGTTTAAAAAAAAAAAAAAGAAAAGAACGGTTTATCGCAACTATTGTACTATTTACCATAAACTATATAATACTACTATTTATCATTATATTATATACTATAATTATCTATTTAACTCTGAATGAAAGAAAGAAATGAAGGAATTAAAATTAAAAAAAATATATATATATAAAAAATTATTGCAAAAAGTTATTATTAAATAAAATAAATTTAAAAAAAAATGTATAACACAGAGAGAGATTAGGATTTTCTTTTTTTGTTTTTCTATAAACGTCTTTTTAGACTCCAAGTTTTATTATTAATAAAAAAATGTATCTTTGCGAGTGACGTGTTTAGATCATTAGAAAACGGTGATTATGATTAAAAAATTATAATTAATTAGACAAATAAATGAATAATATTGAAACATGTACTCGTATATACGTGTATAGATATTTCTTAGAATTTGTTTAAATGATTAGACAAAAAATTAGACTTGTTATTTGTTGCAATTAAATATTATCTCCTATTTACAAATTCATTATGATAAAAATATTGAGAAATTATGAATAACCAAAAAAGAATTGGAATAAATCGATCGATCGGAATTAAAAGAAAAAAACATTTAACAAAATTTCTTTACGAGAGTGCCAATAAAGATATTCTCAAANAAATAAACCTAAATCTGTCATATAAATTCATATTAATTCGACATTCCGTTGGGATAGATCGTTAATGATCCTAATTTTAATCCTAAGTCCTCATATACGTTCTACATGTATAATATTATATACATGAACACTGAACTGCGTATTAATAGTGTATATATAGTGACGATAATTATTGACAATGAAAAATCAGTAATTGGACGATTGAAAAGAAATTTGGTAGAAAATAAAATCAAATTTAAAATTTATATAATAATAATAATAATAATAATAACATTGTTTATGTATGATGTAAATTATTCATATTATTGTAATATATATATATTAATCTTAAAATAAATTAGTATTAATTTTTTAGTTAATTAAAATCACTCTCATAATTATCGTCACACACATATATATATTATATACACGTTATTGATTAAACGGATCATGAATATTAATGATGAGAGTAATAACGTTAACGCGAGAGTATTCGATTAGTATAGAAAGTGTGATTAGTTAGCGTATGTAATTAGTAAATTATCATTCGCTAACAGCCAATAAAATGCAACTGTTTTTTTTTTCTCTTGTATTCCTCGCTCTAACGAGATTATTATATATATATATATATTCTTGCGATATAATATTAATTGTTAATTAGGTTTAATCTAACTTTAATCTTTTTCTCTCTCTCTTTCTCTCTCTTTTTTTCTCTCTCTCTCTATATATATATTATATATATTAAATCTTTTATGAATATTAGTTTTTTTTTCCTCTCACACTTGCTCCGATTAATAATAATAATAATAATAAATAATAATTAATAATAATTAATAATAAAAAAGATAGAAAAGAACTTTCTTCTTCGTTCGTAAATATTTTTGTGTGTATCTTGAAAAAAAAGAAAAAAACACTAAACCATAATCTAACTTTTAACATGATTTTCATAAACGAGCCAAAAGTTTTCCCTCTTCTTGTTTTATCCTCGTATACGAACTATTAATTAGCCTACATTTTTTTATTTATTTGTTTTATTCGAGATTATAAAACTAGCAATTCTAACTTGTAGATTTTCTTTTACAATATAATAATTAATAACACATACACATACACACACGAGAGAACGTTTATTTTCACAATTTAGTTAGATCGATTTATTGAAACAATTTAAGTTGGAAACTTTTGGCTTAAAAATATAAAATAAATATGATAAACAAAATTGTATTTACCAATGGAATGAACAATTGTCTTATGTTTAATGAAACAAAAATGTGAAACGTGTAAACGACGAAGACGAAGGTAAATCTAAATTGAAAGAGATAAAGAAAAAGAAGAACAAGAAGAAGAAGAAGAAGATAAAAAAAGATACAATTGATTATTAGTTAATAATAATTATGTAAAGTATGTGAGTAAGTGGGTGTGTATGCGTGCGTCTGTGCGTGCATCTATGCGTGCGTGTGCACGAGAAAATATATTATTGCGAAAAAAACAAACAAACAAACAAACAAACAAAAGGAGAAACGAGAAAAGATATGAATACGGAAATATACGATGATAATGAGTATTAGAATGGTTAGACAAAATTATACAAAAAAAAAAAAATAAGAAACGGAAAAGAAAAGAAGAGAAAAGAAGAGAAATGAAAAATGTTTCGATAGTTATGATAAAAAAAACACAGTATTGCCTTTTTCTCGTGGTTGCCTCGGTCTCGTGTCGCAAATATCTCACTCATTTTTCTCTTTAATTTTAATTAGAGCAATAAATCTATCGACAATCAAGACATTTCGACTCGAGTCCGATCCTACGATTGTTCCTTCATCTACAAAAAAAAAAAAAAAATATATTCGTCTTCATTCATTCATTCATCCATCTCTCTCTCTCTCTTTCTCTCTTTCATTGAATTATTTTACTAATTTTTCTATAAATCTTTTATCTTTAAAAACAATCATTTGTTGTATATTTTTGTTTAAATTATTTCTTTTTATATCATTTATATGTAATTTATAAACAATATATTTTTATTTCGTTCATATTCAGATTTTGTCTCTCTTTTTAATAAATTAGAATTATTTTTATTATTTTATCAATTTTTTTTATTAAATTTATCTTCATTTTCTTTATCTGTCTTTTTCATTCTTACATTCTCTCATTTTCTGTCTCTCTCTCTCTCTCTCTCTCTTTGACTCTCTGGTTATATTCTTTTCATTCTCATTAGCTTTATCGATTATATCAATGACCTAGACTACATATAAAGTCTCACCACTTAATTTTCAATGAGAACATCCATACAATTTCTACTCTCTCTCTCTATCTCTCTCTCTCTTTAAAAATTCAACCTGATATTTCGATTCTAATGATATCTAATTATTTAAAAAACAAATAAAAAAAAAATAAACTTTAAGATGTATATGATGTATTAAAAAATTAAAAATTATTATCAAATAGTATTTGTACGTGTTAATAATTTTCTCTCTCTCTTTCTCTCTTTCACTCTTTCTCTCTTTAAAAAATAAATAAATTATATATAACAATAATAATAATTGTATAATACAATCTACTATTTTTCTAATCCACCATTTCTTTATTTGAATAATTATTAATATTTTTAAAGAAAAATTTTTCTCCAAACGAGAGATGGGATTAAAAATGGAAAAAAAAAAGAAATAACCGCAGAGTTAACGCGAAACGAGAGAGTGGAGAGAAAAATAATTAAAAAAAAAAAAAAAGAAAAAAAAAAGGTAAATTCCCCGAGAAAGCGGAAAAACGTCGAGATTAAAATCGAATCGAATTATTCTCTCGATGGAATTGAATTTCGTCAAGCTCAACTCGACAACTCGCAGTTCAAAAAATTAAGAAAATTAACTTTTAATTATTCTTTTTTTCTTCTTTGCCACAATTTCCTCCCTCTCATTCTCCTCATCCTCCTCTTCATCTTCTTCCTTTTCCATTTGGGTACAATTTTTGTACAAATTATTTCTCTAAAAGAAAACTTTAATTATTTTATTTTATTTTTTCTATATTTTCTATTAATTTAAAATAAAACATAAAAGTATTTAAATAGAGAGAGAAAGAGAGAAATGGGAAAATGTGTATGGCAAATTTTTTGAAATTGCATTCACATTCTCATCACCATTCTCATCATCATAATCATCATCATTCTCATCACTATGATCATAATTCTGATTATTATTTTTATTATTATCGTGTACGACGAGGTGCCCAACAAATAAATAAATAAATATATAAATATATATATAAATTAATTAATTAATTACTTAAATAAAATATAAATATATACAAAAATGATATACGTTATAAAAAAAATTGAAAATATTAGCCAGTATCTAAAAAAAAAAATAACAAAACACATATACATATATTATATAAATATATAATAATAATAATAATAATAATAATAATAATAATTAGCATTTGTTATATTGACTATATAATATACGATCAAAAAAATTAATATCGTATTTAGCAAACGTTAGGTCAATCATTCTACTTTTAAAATACCAATTGTAAATTTACTCATACACATATACACACACACACGAATAAAATAAAATACCAATAATTCTTTACAACAAACACGATTGCATCGAACGTGCCATATAAAATAAAAATTTATTAACAGGGGATCAACGTAAAAAACAAAAATTCATATTTTTGATCATTCAGAAATCAATTTTTAATAAATATGATCAATTCTACAATAAATATAAATTCTATCCAAAATTGTGGAATAAAAATACTAAGAGGCACGTTCGATTTAAAAGAAGAAGAAGAAAGAAAAAAAAAAAAAAGAAAACTATTAACGTGTAATCGAATAATTTCTTTAATTATTTCTAATTACTTTAAAAATAATATTTCAAACAATTCCTAAATCCTCTCGCTTTCTCTTTCTCTCTCTCACTCTCTCTTACTTTCTTTCTTTCTTTCTTTCTTTCAATCTTTTTCTATTTCAACCTTTCCTTCAATGAATTACGTAATTGTAAAATTATAATAATTATAACAAGTTTTATCTACCATATGCATGTATAATAAAAATATGAAGAATAAAAACATTTCCCTAATAAAGTCTCCCTCCATTATCCTCTCAAACTTACCTCCAAACCTCATCTACATAAACACACATAAAATATATAATATATTTATCATAAATATTACTGATCAGAATGAATTATTATAGTCACTCATAAAGCACGACGATATTTCTGTACTTACGATAAAACTTACTTCTAATTAAAACACCAAACAAAATAAATAAATTAATTAATTAAAGAATTATTATATTGTCGATTAAACGAAACTTGTTTTCAAAAATAATATTTAACAAAAATTAGAGAAATATTGTAATATGAAACACAAGAAGATTTAGATGATTAAAATGATTGATTGATTGATTGATTGATTGATTAAGAAATATGAAATAGCCATTTTAAATCGACATTAGTGTATATTTTCCCCCAACACCCCCTCCACCTAACTTTGTACGCTAAGACTTAATCGAAGAATTACACCTGCAAGGTTTATTAAAATGTAATATAAATAAAGCACTTTATGACAATTAAAACTATGATCTACAATTATTTTTCTTTTATGTATACAAAAAATTGTATTTATCAACGATTGTTATTTAATTACCATTATGCTTATTTTCTATCTAATATTTAATTTTTTTTTTTCAATTACCTAAAACCCTAATAAATTAATCCTTAATTATTATTTAAATAGGTTTTAAATAAAGAGCAACACTACGACGTAACCAAATATTTCGATTTTCCCTAGGACAACCAATTGGAAATGAACAAACGAATAAACTACGTTTTGAGTCACTATAAACCGGTATACTAATCCAATCCTTGTCTTCCTTCTTTACGTAATAGGAATTCAATGGTTTTTTATCAGAATCTTTATCGAAGGAATATCGTTCAGGTAAATAAGCAATTTGACAAATAGGAGTAGCTGCAATTGGTGCTGCATCAACGTCCACGTCTTTCAAGGTGCCATCTTTGATCAGAGCACCTGTTTAACAAACAAAAATTTCATTCATCTAAACAAATTATGTATATCGAATGGACGAAAACACCTGGGAAGTATTTATTTCTTGGTTCAAGATACCTGTTTATAACAACAAACATTATTCTTTGATTAATAACAAGTGCAAGGATTCAAATAATTAATAAGTAAGATAATTAATTGAATACCTGAGATAAGAAGACCCTCGATAATTACGGATACCTTCCACTGTTCACTTTTACGATCATCCAGTATCCAATTAACTCTTAATCTTAGATTCTCAAGAGGATGATTTATCTCACGTGCTGTGTGTTGTTTAAGAGCTGCTAAAAAGGCTCTTGGCCTGGCAAGTTTCGATAGATCTATTCGAAATGGGAAACTAGTTGTTACGTATGATTCCAATATTTGATATCTTGTTAATAAACCATGAACAAATGTATTTGCATCATTTGGTCCAGATTCCCACTGGTTCATCCATTTTTTAGGTGTCTGTAATTAAATTCAACAAAAAATTTAAAAACATCTTATCAGTTTTAATAAATATATTTTTATTAAAAATATAATAACAATTATTTCTGACAAATTGATAAAAATCAAATGAACAAAAATTACTTTAGCATCCACGATACGAATTAATTCGAGATCCAATCGTATTCGGTTTAATAAATCTCGAGTAAACTCGAGCTCGTCATCGAAGAAACGCTTCAGAGGAGTATCTTTTTTAATATCATTCGATACAGGGTTCGATGATGCTTCAAATTTCGTCAAACGTCTATCCAATAATTCTTTTAAATTGTTTTCAATTGTATTCTCAGATTTCTTTTGGACTCTGCTATCGTTGCTTGATATTTTTATCGTCATACCTGGATATAATACATATAAAACAATCTTCAATTGTTATCGAGGTAGTAAATCATGAACTTTGAAATAAAATTCTTAGAATTCCTTAGCATTCTTTAAAATACATTTCGATAATTATTGAACAATTTTTTTTTTTACTTATTAAAAATATTTTAAGCGAAACTTTTAGGTCAGTCAGCTAGGAATATATTTCGTTAACCACATACTTTAATATTCCTTCTCAAATTAGGATAATAATTAATTTACCTTTGAGAAGTGTCAAGGCAATTTCGGCAGCAACCCTTTCCCAAGCTCTATGTGCATTAGCAGGTAAACCAAAATATTCCCTAGGTGAATCTTCGTCCTCCAAACGTTCCACAATCTTCAAAGGATCATTATCCGAAATATCCAAGATATTAAGTACCCCGCCTAAAGTACGACGACCTTCGAAGACATCTTTAGACCAAATTTCACGAATTATGGCACAAAGTGCACGCATATCGTAATCGTCCTGAAGCCTTCCACCGTAAACAGCAACGTCCAACAAACCTTGGCCAGTTTCCCAATTTTGCGTTTGATTATTTTTCATTGTTTTATCAACGATCAGGGTATAAGCAGCACCAAGGTCAGCTTCGTTCCATTCGTAAGATCTTATCCACGCTTGGGGAACGAATTTTCTTCGTTCTTGAATGGTCGAATGCAACCACGATAATAAAAACATACCAGAATTATTCTCATTTCTTTTACTTTCATCCAATTGTTGCAATTGTTGAAACGATCTTTTGAAATTTCTTTTAACACCTTCCGGCGGCTCGTAAGCCAATTTTAAACAAAGCCCAGCTAAACCAGGATAAAATCCTTCACACTCCTCGGTTGTTAACCAAATTCTGGTTGTTGAGTTTTTATTCGTCGTACACATCGGTGATCTGAGTAAACTTTCCAATCTTGGTAACCATGTTAATGCTAATTGCAAATTACTTAACAGTACCCAACTACCATTTCTACGAATGCAACAATACAAATGATTACGATTACTCCTTTGATTATTTAATAAATCTTATCCAATTCTTACTTGCATGCAGTTTCCAAAGCAAGCTCAGCTTGAGCAACCTGTCCTTGTCCTAAAGAAACTTCAGTGAACCCTTTTGACAATGATTTTAATTCTGGACTAGGATCAGCTCCTGGTGACAACAATAAAAGAATTGGGCTTGATCCTTCGTTCTCTGATATCTTTTGCAATGTCCACGTTGGTGGTGATAAATCTCGTACACCTAATTTGTATTAGTTATTTAATTTAATCTAATTTAATAAATATCGTTCTACATTATTTGTCCATATTATCAAATACTATAATTTCTAGAAATATAAAAAAAGAAACTATCGATGAGAAGAAATATTGAAAAGTTTTTTGAAAATAAACCAAAAACAATGCTAAACATTCGTCGTAGTATAAATGATATTTACCTAATTGCGAGATAGCGAATTTGGAAAGTGCAGTATGCAAATAATCCGGACGAAGAGCTTTGATAATTAGAATTCGTTGGAGGTGAGTCAAACTGTTGTCTGTGTACACATTACCAATATCGTTCAACCAATCACGTTTCATTCTCCCAGCGACCTGTTATACGTAGATGCATTTATTTATGTAAAATATATGCAGGAAGGTTAATGGAAAATATCACAATGAAGATTTGCTTCAGATTGATTTGTGCGGTTAGATCAATAATATTACAACGGAACACACATATGTGAATAAACGCATACCTGAGGCATAAAACTAGCCAATACTTTTACCGCTGTCCGACGTTCGTCTGGTATCCAATCAGGTACTTCCAGATCAACATTATCCTCGTTACTTGGTAAACCACTATCGAGTAATAAATTCCTATCAATTTCCGATATTGGATTTAAAGTTAGTGCCAAATACAATGCTAATGTTAATCGATGTTTTCTATATGCTGCTTTTGTACAATATTGCACCGTTAACGCTATTAATCTAAAACATAAATATTATTAATAAAGTATTATTATTTTTATCCAATTATTTAAGATATCAAGATAACAAGATATTTAATTAAATTCATTTTTTTTTAATATCATCTAAATTTATTGGATTAGCTAATAAAGTTAGTTGCATTCAAAAATAATGCAAGACGCAAGAATATTAATTTGTCCTTGTCCTAGATTAAATTTAAATATAATAGAAATTGAAAAATATATATTTTTTTGATAGATTCATAAAAAAATATTGAATAAATGTCTGAAAGCTTTTTTGGATGTATATATATAACCCAGGTATAATAATTAGTAAGATTATTTTTAATGCAACATTTCTCTTAGCGATGGGAATAATAAAATCAATATTTATTGACCTCTTTTCAACTAGCCTATCCTGTTCTCTTCTCTCATCGGAAATGGCTATTGATCTGGTACTCTCTGCTTCAAGATAAATATCCGTGAAAGCTTCCGTTGAGAAAACGTATAAAGGATTCAACGATGTCAGTCCCTTAACAGCTTTGTAAACGTTAGCTGCAAATTTAGCGAGTCTCTCGCGACTCTCTATTCTTCTGAAATGGGAATACCATTGATTAAATCATTTTAATGTACCGGGTGAGTTGACGTTTTCTTTTCTAAATCATCCAATACGAATAGTTTCTAATTTTATATGCTTTTATACAACAACAACAACAACAATAAAAAGAAAAATCATAAATTAAAATTCATAATTCCTTAACGATATTTTAATATTCTAATCCAAGAGTCTGATCCCCAAAAAATTCGCGTATTAATTTGTAAAATAATATATTATAATATGAAGTAATCAAAAAATGCAATCTTTGAATAATTTATTTTCCTTAACCCAAATATTACTAAATTTTAAAAAAATATTGAACTTGAAAATAATAAAAAAAAAAAGACAATGAATAAATATTATTAATTAAATAAACGAGATTTTATATTTAAAAAAAAAGAGATAACAACGTTGGTAAAATGTACGATAAATAAAGTTTATTAAAACTTGTTACTTTGAGATATCCTCGAGGCTTCTTCGACTTTCTTCCAGAGCCAATAAAATCTCTTTGGCCTTTGTCTGAGTCTTTTCCAAAGAAGTTAAAAGTCCACCACCACCACTACCACTATTACCAGCACCATTACTATCATTTTCTTGGCCACCTTGAGTTTCCTGTAAAAGATCTTGCCCTCTGGCTCTACCCAATTGGGCTAACAAATCGACACGTGCAGCATCTCGTTCACCGGAAAGTTTCTCTTCCCGTTCTAAAGCTTCTCTTCTTCTTGATTCAATTTCCGGTGTTTCCTTTAACAACACCTGCGAACATAAAATACAAAATCAGTTCATTTAAACGATTAATTTCTCATTCTATTTCTTTTCTGGTTTTTTTTCTATTAACAATAAGAACTAAAAAGTAATCTCAAATACAATAAACTGTACACAAAGTTAATAATATTTTTGTTTCTTTAAATAAAATACAAAAGATGTAAAAACCTTGTCAACAAGTCTCTCAGCTAAACTTCTGGTACCAGCACCCAAAGCAATTTGAAAAAGTACTGCGTCAGCTTCCTTAGGAATATTATCCAATCGATCTTTTCTAGTAGCCAAGAACAATTGAAACCCTTGCTGCGCTGGCAAAATACGATCGCAAAGTCTCAATGCTCGTTTTCTTAATAATGGCAACAAAACAGATGGAAATTCAACGATTTCTTCAACCAACAATGCTTTCCCAAATCTAACAGCTAATTCCAACGATGTATAAAATTTCTTATCATCCGCTTTGATTATTTCTAACTTGGATCCTAGGTTTGATTTAAGCCAAGATATCGCAACACCCGATGGATCGAGGAAAATTGGTACTAATGGTCCTCTTAATGCACATGCAGCACCAACAAGACTTCCAGTATCCGCTGGGAGTCCTTGTGCACGCCAAATTAATCTTTCACGTTCGTTTATCAATAATTCTATGGCCGATCTCTTCCACTTGTCGTCTCTTTTCGGATCCTGAAATAAAAATATTATTGGATTGGTGGAAAAGAAAATTATCGAATTCAATAGGAATTTTTTCATTGATCAACAACAACAACACGAAGAATTATTTTAATAAAAACAATAATTTCAAACAACTAAACCATACTTGATAAACTAAAAACGATGCCACGTTGGCAGCTTCGATGTCCAACCTTTCCTTACGATTACTCAATTCTTCCAATTGCATTTGCCAATCTCGATGTTCCTTGTCAAGTTTCAACAATAGTGATCTAGCAGTAGTCAAACTAGATTCCGTGGATTCGGTTCTCAATTGCAATGCTGCAGCACCACGGGAATGTTCGGCTAATTCTTCTTGCAATTGTGCTACACGACTTTCAACAGTGTTCAAACCAGCTGCCAATCTTCCTAATTGTGCTTCTGCTGCTGACAATCGTCTGTAATTGTAGATACGATCATTAACAATATTTACAATAGTTTGATATTATATTTAATTACAAAATATCTAGCGTGAAGATTTTTATTTGAAATTTTTAATTGGAAGGGGAAGGAAAATTAACTCACTCGGCTAATAAACGTTGTTCACGTTCCAAGGGTGCCACTTGTTGAACTATTTGTCCGTATTGCAAATTAGCAAGGACCCAAGCAGCTAATGGGGCTGCTGCCATTGATGCCCTTCTAGCAGTTTTTTCTTCAAAACTGTCTGGACGTTCTTTAACCAACTTTGCGACTGCTTCTAAACTTGCTGAAGTACTTCTCCTTGCATCCCAAGTTCTTTCATAAGTAAAAAAAAAAAATAAATACGATGAATCATTTATTACACTCTTCGGATAATAATTATTAACGAAATTATTTTTATATTTATTTATATATATTATATTTATATTTATTTGTTAATTTTATATTATTGAATACCTGATTTCATCTTTGATACCACGTTTAGCTAAAAACGTTTTCATACTATTCCAAGAGGTATCCTTGATACCCATAAGTCTCAAGACACCTTCAAGGACATCTCTAACAGGTGCTGGAGGTGCTCGCAATGATCTAACTTCAGCAAGAGCATCAGCACTAATGCCAGCAACAGCTTGTGCTGCTTGTTCTACCAATGGTTCAACTTTACTTAATTCTCCTTCGATATCAGCCTATTTGTTAAATAAATATTTTCAGTTTTTCATTTGATTTCTCTAATCAAATGTATAAATAAAAATATATTACTTTTCTTCGAGCTAATTCAGCACTTTCTCGTTCGGTTTCAGCTTTCAAATTGGTCATTTCACCTCGTTGACCCGTTGCACCTCTCATAGTTGCAGTAATTTTTTCTAACGCTGCATTTGCTCTTCCTTTTTCGATCTAAATAATTGTTAAACATTATAAATGAAGATTTTATTAATCCATGTAATTTTCAATGATGATTTTATTTTATTTCATTTTCCGAGATACCTCAAGTTCCTGTCTTTGTTTCGAAACTTCATCCTCCAATTTAGCAACGTGTTCACCAGCTTCCTTTAATCTGTTGATACCAGCTGTAAGACTATTAAGTTTACTTTCAACCTCAGCATTCCAAATTTCACGAAGCTTTTTCGACGTATAAAGTAACGCTAAGAAACGTGCCGGTGCTTGCTGTTCCTTCGGTGCTTGGAGATGTGCTTTAATCATAACTTCAATTCCCATCATTGATGATTCTATAGGAACATCTGATTCATGGGAATAATATTGAATAGCTAACTCGGTCAATGGTGATTCGTAAGACCACCATTCGTTTCCAAGACTTGGTCCAATTATGGCACAGATTCTCAATAATCCGGAACGTGATAAGAATTCTGATTTCAAATCACCTATGTCTAGTATTATTATTACTCGTAGATAATTTCGTATACCTTGAAATGATGGTATTTATTTATATAAAATAAAAATATTTTATTTTATAAGAATTTTCAAATATTAAAATATATAATTCTTACGATGATAAAAATATTGTTCCAAAGTCCCAGAAAAGTCTTCCCTCCTTGACAAATCCATCAACGGTGCTATCATCCCATCCAATTCATCGATCGAAAATAATTCTGGTAGCTCTCCGTTGGCAACAATAGCTCTGACCAATATTGACATACCTTCCTCCCTCATGTGATGTTCCTCGAGTAATAGAATTGTTGGTTCACCGTCTATACCTGCTGTTTGAATCGCTGATTTAATCGAACCCTTGCCTCGTCCAGGTCCCGAATCGATTAATCTAAATGAGGAAAAAGTTGCTGCTAATTTGCTAGCTGATTTACGACCTGCTCCTGGTCGTCCAGTTAAAATGACACCCCGTATACTCGTACCAAGTGTCCAACAAATTCCTATCGATGAAGAAAAACAAAAAAAAATACATAAATCGGATTGTATTGACGTGATTTAAAAAATGTATAAATTTTTCATTTACCTGCAACCATTTGTAAAAGATGCGAGGTAATAGTAGCCTGTATTGGTTCACCTTCACGTGCACACCTTGCAGCAACATTTACGATATTATTTTTCCATTCTTCTTCAACGATAGGCAACAATTCATTATCACCAGTCTTCCAAACAAATACATCGTTCAGTGTATTTTTAAAATTCACTATTTGAGCAGACAATATGGAATCCCAATTGACACGAGCTTTACCTGTTAATCTAAAAAAAAAAAAATATTAAACAAATTGATATTGAAAATTGACTTAATACCAAATTATAAAAAATAAAAATAATTACTTCGGATAGAATAAACGTTTCCCAGCATCCAATAGATGACAGGTAAGATCATTATCATTTTCAGATGGTAAATAATAACCAAGACAATCAGCCCACAAAATAAGATCCTTCGGTGTCCACAAAAAAGATAATTCATTGGATATGTTTATCGATTGATAAGCATCCAACATAATTGACGCTGTCTTCGTAATCCATGAATCAATAAAATCATCCTTTTGTTTTAATGCACTTCTAAGATGCAGTTCTAACATGGCAACGATTTCTTTCGAGCTTGGACGACTAAATAAAAATTTGTTTAACACAAAAAAACATTTGTTAAAAATTAAATTCAAGTATATCCCTGTTTAAGATTAATTTGTTATTTTTATTTGAATAAATTAATACAAACGGTAGATAATACGTTGCCATGAGACACTCTAATCTAGGATGTAGAGGAGTATTATAATCAGCAGTACAAATAATTGTTAATGGGATTCGTGCGAATTCTAAGTCATCTTCGTGAAATCCTTTATCTTGCAATAACTCTCGTACCAATTCCTATAAAAAAAAAAACATTTATTTATTATCTACGAGTAACTATTATACAAGGAATCTATATAAATGGTGTATATAAATATTTTTTTTTTAAACATGTATATAAATACAATAAAAAAAATACCTGCATCTGTTTGGAAGCTAAATGAATATCTTTGAGTATTAAAATAACTCGAGAACCATTTCGGGGTTTGTAACTTCTTCCATGCGACGAGGAATCCAAACGAACACAGGCACGTTTTAAACGATTTAAAAGATCCCGTGCACCGTATAAAGAAGAACCTTGTATCAAGGTCATGGACGGTGCATTATAATGATTTTTTAAAGAGGATAATGCAGCAGTTATTAATGTACTTTTACCGGAACCTTCATATCCTCGTAAAATTACAGGATAATCCTTTTCTATCCAGGGTAAGATAGATGCTAATGCTCTTTTAACAGGTCCTACAACAAAGTCATGGATAATTAATTGAACTTACATAATTCATCGTATTATTAATTTAATATGATGGTAGAAATTATTAACCGGAAAGTAGAACAGGACCGTCATCGGTTTCAATGGATTGGTAAATATCGATTAAAGGTTCTAATCTATCAGATTTGTCATTGTAAATAACATCCAATGGCTTTTCAGGATCCGGACACCAACAATCGGTTAACTGATAAATCAAACGTCCCAAATTATCTCTGACATTTTGATCTTCGATTTGACAACACAAACCACCGATAAGTGCCTCCGTGTACAATGTTTGGGTATGCGCGTCACGCAAGTGATGCAAAACAGAATTGATAAGACCACATGCAGATGATCTGATCGAATTCGATTTAAAAATTTCCTCGATGCAAGTGGAAAGATGAGTTTTAATATTGTCTCGAATATTAACAGGCAAATCATCGGGAATTAATGCTTGTAAAAGTGATGTTGGACTAATTGTTCCAAGATGTACAACACCCAATCGTGAAACTGTTGCTGGACTAGCACTTGCCAGTTTGTGTGTCTCGAATATGAACCTAGATTTTTTTGTATAATCAAAGTATTAATAAACTAATGTGTTTAAGATATTGATTACATATATATATAGTTTTTTTTTTAAGGATTATATACCTGATACCGTTTCCAAGTTTGACACCAACCCCGTTGGGTAATGTCAGTAATCTGTTGTCATCTAAAGCTGAATTTAATGCCTCTGCCCATTCTGGTTCAACGTCGCCATTCAAAATAATCCAAATTGAATTGTTTCCTCCAGCTGTTATCACTGCACTCGATAACAAACCTTCCTTCCATTCTCTTCAAAAATAAACCCAAAATTACTATTATAATAATTTTATAATAAATTTCAAATTCATTTACCTCGTTCGCGGATCAATTCGTCCTAAAAGTTTGGATTTGGGTATAGCGCCAGGATAAATGACATATTGTTCAACCGGTTCACCAATTTTCGACAAAGCATCGGCTAATAATTTTCTTATGATTGTTTTTCCACTACCAGGTGGTCCAACTATAGCAACACCTGTTCTACTTTTCAATTGATCGTTCAATTGTAAGCACTGATCGACAATTTTGCTCGTATAATTTCCAAATTCGGATAGTTCTATCAAAGTATCTCGTAAATCTTTCTTTTCATTCGACACAATTTCGGTTAATGAATGATCAATATTAGGAAATACGTCATCCAACAAATCGATAAACTTCTTGGCATCTTCCTCGGTTAATTTAGGTAACGTTGAATCTTTTATTGCGATCAATAGCCTGAATAAACAAACAAACAAACAATAATTTAAATTCACTATTTAAATCCGTATAAAAATATTTTTGTTTTTATTTTTATTTGAGAATATTTTCTTACCTGGTTGATTCGTCCAATTGATTAACAGGTGAAATAGCATCTAAGACAGATCTAAGTGCCCTAAGACCCCAATCGTAATGCGGTTGTTTAGAAAGTAAATTTAACGAAATATCAAAAGTTTCGACCAAACGATTGGCTAGTACAGAAGATTCCAAAAAACCAGCACACTCCAACAAGGCACGAATTATATCAAATTTATCAGGATGTGCCATACCAATGGGTCTGAATAATCTTGCCAACGAATCTGGAAGTTTATGACGTCCACCGTATTCGTTTCCAGCAGGATTCATTGTAATAAACACACAACAATATGGATCAAGGTTGACCCTTTGATCGCCTAAAACAACTTGGTTTAACCCATCCCTAACAGCTTCTTGAAGTGGTCTGACCAACATTGCAACTGCACTCAATGTTTCTTCTTCGAGACGATTGAATTCATCGAAACAACCCCAAGCACCGGCTTGTGCTAAGCCACCTAAAATTCTTTTCATACTTCCTGCATCCATTCCTATTATTATTAAAAAAAAAACAAATAAATCATACTACTTGTTTAAAAGAAAAATATAATATTATATTAATGAATTACGTTGAGACAAACCTTCGTCACAATTAAATACAATAACCAGCCTTCCCAAAATACCACCAAGTGCTTTAACGCTCTCTGTTTTTCCAGTTCCAGCTGGCCCAGTTGGGCTACCACCTAGTCCAAGTTTCATGGCTTGGGTTAACGCAAGGAAACATTTTTCTGTTAACGAAGTCCAAACTAAACCAACTGCTGCTCCTTGATATTCAAAACGATATGGAAATTCAGCTGCAGCGCATCTAATAATTGGACCCTTGGTCTATTAAAAATTTTTAAAAACATTTTAATTAAATGAATTAATTGATTATGAGAAATAACTAAATTAATTTCTTTAAGAATATCTTACAGTTCTGTAAGTCTTCAATTGTCTGTACCATAACCACGAAGTGGATTCACCCATCTCGAGGGTGTTCAATAATGTTCGAGATATTTCAAGATGATGAACAGTGTCGAGAAGTAATCCTCGAGCTTTAAGGACGGTTAATTTATCCCCAACATCTTCCAATCCCCTATACCTTGCTCTTTGAGTATCCAAAAATTCTACCAACTTTTTCAAACCCGATGTACCTTCTTTCAAAGCAGCCTCGCAACGTTCGGTAAATCTAATTCTCTCCGATAATAAAAGTATCTAAAGATAAATCAATAAACAAATTCAAACTCTCTGATAAATTGATAAGCCGGATAAGAAATTACGACATTTGAATTAGCATATAAAATATCGTCAATTTGATCCTAATTTATATTCCTACCTGATTAGGATAAATCGAAGGATCAGGTGATGAATCTGTCAAACATTTATCAAGACTCTGCCTAAGTGTATTTCTCATCCCTTTCTCAAGATTATTTAACCATCTTGGAAGTGGTTCACTCGTATCGATGGTCTCCAATAATTTGAGTGTTTCACCCTCCGGTGAAACGACAGCTGTCAGGTTATTATCATTTCTTATCACTGATCCTATACCTTGGTAAAGTTTTGGTAAATGGGATTCCAAAGCTTTACCACTTCCTGACACGAGTTCTAAAAGATCCTCGTCGCTCAAAAAATATAATCGTGGAAAAGATGATCTCCTCTCCTATTTTATTTTTTTTTCGAAACAAAAATAAATAAATGAAACAAATGGAAGATAGATGTTTGAAAATGTAACTTAAATTTAAATTAAAGAAAAATCAAATACTTCTAAAAATTCATCGAGACTTCTTTGACATCTGTCGAGTAAATCTTTTAAATTAATTAAAGCTGGCAATGGTAATCTTCTAATTGATGATACTCGTGAATCACGTGATACCTCACCCATCAAATATCTAAACAAATATTTGAACAATAAATTTATTTCAATCAAACAATTCTTATTCACATTATTGATAATAATATTGACCTAAATTCTTTGTCAGTTCTCGACCATTTTCCAGAATCATTGGGTGCAGCACCGCTACCATAAATCGGTTCCAAGTAAACCCACTTTCTTTGAACAATACTGAGTATCTTAATACGTTCTTCGATCTCAGATAAACTAGCTTCGCATCTTGTAGCTCTTGCAGCAAATCTTTCGTAACCGGCAGCACCTTTAGCACCCTCCAATAAAAGTCGTAATTCACCTGTCGATCATTTACGTTACACTCAACCAAAAAAATACCCCTTACATACCAATTTAAATAAACAATAGATTATAATCGAAGATAGTACCTGTCCTTGCCAAAAGATTGGAATATTCACCGACAAGATAAATAATCGAATTTTGACTGTCCTTCGATTGTTGAATTTGCAAACTGGCTGACGTTTCCCAAGATTCTAATTCCAATATTGCTTGACGTATCCCACTTTCGGCGGCAGCCCTTTTTGTTATTTCCTGTTAAACGTGTCCAATGATCAAAAAAAAAAAACTATCCCAAAAATAAATTCTTATCATAAATCTAAAAATAAAATAAAAATTATTCTTCCCACCTTAACGCGACTAGCATTGTCTTTTATTTTATCCTTAGAATCAAGTATATGACCCAATGTTAAATCCCTCAAATTTTTAATATCATTCAAATCTAAAACCAATTTCAATTCGGTCCAATGTTCATCGGCAATTTCATCACCACGAAGAAGTTGAATCCATTCAATGGCATCGCGAATTTCTCGTAATTGTTTTCCAACAAAAGTTTCAACAACGACATCGTTCGATTGTTGTTCCTGATCATTAGAATCCTTATTGTTCGATTGCAAACGAATTCTCGTGTCCCAGGAATCAAGCCAATCGTGTAATCTCGGTAATCTTCTTCTCGCAACAGCCCATTCCTCAGCCCTTTGATTATCGAGTTCTTCGATAAACTCAGCTTGAAATCTACAATTAGATTCCTCAGCTTCCAACTGTGCTTCGAGTTTTTTCAAATTCGTCGTATCGTCGTCGTCGATAATCTCGATCAAATTAAGACCAATCCTTTGACAATCGATATTTAAACTATCACGTTGTTCGGTTAATGTAATCCATTTATCTCTCATCGATGATATCCAATCCATGGTTATGATGTCATCTTTTGATAACCACTTTGTCTCCCATCTTTCAATTTCGTCCCTCAAAGCAACACCTCGGTGACGTAAATTCACTTTAGTGTCTTCTAATTGACGAGCCACTACTGTTTTATGTTTCTCCAAACGATCTGATAATTCTTGCCAAGCTAAATTAGCCGAATTTATTCCTACGAGGTAAAATTACGATATAGAAAATTACAAATAACAAAAAGAAAGGGAAATGATCAATCAATTTTTTAAACGGACTCGTAAGGATTTTTTCGTTACTGGATACAACGAAAATGATTAATCAATCATCGTTCAAATAATCTACCTTCCAACTTTTCACTGGTCCAAGCAGCTAAAACTTTAGCAAGACCAATAACAGATTCCATTTCATTTCCAACACCAACATACTGTTGTTGAATCCGTTCATGAGCTTCATTAGCAAGACCAACTTCTTCAACGTTATGAGGTCTCTTTTCCAATTCTTTAGCAGCCGAAGAAAGAAAATCAACGACTGCAACTAATCTCGATGATGCTTCGACTCGCAAATCTGAACATAAACGTTCCCAATAACGACGGGATGCAGATTCTAAATCATTTCTAGTTGTACCAGTATCGATACTTATGCACCATACTTTTACTTCACCTCCTCGTAATTTACCAACCTATACAAAAAAAAAAATTAAAAATATTTCTAAGTTAATAAAAATAAAATTTGAATACAATTATTAATGTTAATTACTTCTTGTGCCCACTGTTTGGCATCCTTGAAAGCTTTTGTCCAATCATTTGGTGATGCTCCTTTTAATCTAATTAAATTATTCATCATTTATTAATAATAATAATAATGATAATCATACTCGTGAAAGATCTTAAAGAAAATAAAATGAATATCGTTTAACTAAACGTACTTTTGACCGATATCAATTTTTGCTGGTGCAGCCAAGTTCAACCACTTAATCCTAACAGATTCTAAAGCATTTAAAGCAATCTCAGCTTGCTTGTAGACACCGCCGAACAAGTATGCACTTTTCTGAACTAGATTACCAAATTGAGCGTGTTCAACGTCACCAACTCCACGAAAGTTCATTGGAATTGAGAGGGACCGTCTAATACCGGAATATATTTTAGCACGAATTTCTTCAAGAGTAGGTCGCCATTGTAAAATACCTTCGCGAAATATTAACTCGACCTTGATATCCGGTAATTTTCTCAGCAAGGAAGGTAAAGCACCTCTGAGGAAAGAAAAACAAAATAATCCAAAAATAATGAATATTTATTCAAAGGGAATATAATAATTGATCATCGATTGATATGATTCTAATTAAATTGATCACCTGTAAGCCACACTCAATGCTTTTAAAAGTTGCCTATCCCAGTGCAATTTCCATGCAGTTGTATTGCCATATTCAGATTCAACAGCATCTACAATTGTTCTCATATTCATCAAAGTATCTTTCCAGATATTTTGATTGCCAACCAAATTAATAGCTTCTCCTTTGAACAAATTCGAGACCAAGTTACGCAAGGTCGAATGTTTAGCAGCTAATTCGGCATTCTGTCTGGCAAACTTTGTCACCTGTTAATAAATAAAACTCGATATATTATATCAATACGAATAAATAAAATTAACTTGAAAATACATTTTTTTTCGAATTTACCAATTCTCTAAGTCTATTTGTGTAACCATCGACTGCTTTAGGATCAGACCAAACAACACCAGATTGTTCTTTGACAGCTCGTGCCAATTCCAAAGCTGTTGTTAACATTAATGGTCTTTGAGAAGGTACCATACGATCACCAATAGTATTATGAAAGGTTGCAACTTGTTGTAAACCTCTTGCACGACCTGCTAATAAACTTGCTCTATCAACAAGGTCTCTTATCTCTCTTGGTAACTCAACACCTTGTCCTGAAAGTGCTCTGGCTTCTCTAATAAGGGTCATTAATCTTGGATCGTAATTAACTCGCATCAAACTAGTCCCAGTTAACTCGACAACTGCAGAATCTGAACCTAATGTTAATTGTTTCTTAGCAACAGCATCTTTCGTGTCATTGACCTAAAAATTCATCAGTGCTGTTTATTATTACGAATTTGTTAATACGAGGATATTATGATTTGAATGTATCGAAATTGTACCCAAGACTCAACGAGATATTGTCTCTTCCTTTCAGCATCCTTCAAAGCTGTCGTAACTTTAATTACTGTCTCATCGAATCCTGGAATATCGGATAATAATTCTTTGCCAAGTTTTATCAAACTTTCTAATCGCATTTCAGAATATCTTGCTGTCTGAATTTCTTGTAATATCTTCGGAGTATCTAATAGATCATTCGTGTCTGGTCCAGCTAGACAATTTTCTAAAAAAATTATAACTATCAGAGTAATAACCATAAAATTATTTAATTAATATTATTTATAACTATGATTACCGATCAGGTCATCGTACGACAAAAGCAATGCTTCACGTTCGCTACGAAGTGCCTTTTTAAGGGCATCCCTTTTAATGAGTTTAAAATATCTACGAAATTCCTCTAACAACGAATTAGGCGTCTTAGCATCAGCGATCTGAGATTTTAACTTTTGGGCAACTAATTCTTCGGTAGGAATTAAAGCTTCTTCGATTTTACGTCTTGTTCTATTCCATTCGATATCATTTTCATCATCGTCGGTGTAAATTATTTTAATGTCTTGAAAATTTTGAAGAAGATTATCAGCATCCAATCTCGTTCTTTCATTGGATGTTAAGAGTCTCATTAATTGACGATGCTGTGCACGTAGTTCACTCAATTGTCTAGGAAATAATTTAATTTTTAATATAGTTTTCTTAAGGGGAAAAAAAGAAGGGGATAAATTGTTCGACGAAAGTTTACTTAAGTCTCTTGCCAAGTTTAGAACATTTTCCAGGTACAAATATGGCATCTTTCCAAGGATGAAGTGAATAATGAGGCCAAAAAAGTCCTGTTAATCTTTCGCTAGAGTTTACCCATTTTTCGCATACCATCGCACCCATGGATACCGTTGTATCTGAATTACTATGACCATGATTAGTCTGTTTCTCAAAAATATAAAAGATATTAATTAACATGAAATGTTTTATAAAGAAAAAATTAAAAAGAATAATAATAAAGAAATAAATTTAATTACCTCGTTGATAAGATTCTCAACGAGCATCACCGTTTCGTTTCCAATTATTTCCAATAAAGATTTCATACGTTCCTCTTTATAAACCATGCTACCTAATTTCCAAACGTCATCCACGTACCCAGAAATCGCTTCGAGCGATTCTTCCAAACCGATAAAACCATCTCTACATTGTTTTTTCAATTAAATATTAATTAATATTTAACAATTTTTGCATAAAAAATTACAAAAAAAGAATTAATTAATTAAAAGGTGAAACTCGATGAACGATAAAAAGTCTATGTAAATGTTGGATAAAATAAATTTCTTTAACAAACACAATTATTAATTATAATTATATATACGTTGATTTTATAAATCAATAAATGATTAATTTGAAATGTAATGATTATCATGAAAATATGGGATATTTAAAACACCATCGATAACGTTCCCCATAAAACTTCTTCATCTATCGGTAAGAAACATTTTATTCAAATTCTAATGATATGCAATACTTCGCACGTGTTTGTAAAATGTGTTGCATATCAGCAAAGATAAAAATCCTTCAAATGTTTACCAACAGATTACGCTGACTAACTGCATTATCGACGATGTACGAAATGTTGCATATCTCGATGCGCAAAGATGCAATACTTGTTTGAAAAATTGAAAAAATTATTCTAACGACAATATATTTGTTTAAAAAAATTAAAAATAAATAGAAAAAAAATATATTTATATATGTGTTAGTACCTAGAGACAGCTGCATTATCTAATTCCTTTTTAATATTGTTCAATATTTGAACAGCCTCATTGAAAGTAGTTTTATCTCTTGAACGAGTAGCATCATTGCTACATTTAATCCAAAAATTTTCTTCCTCTGTAATGGAAGTAGGTAAACGCGGTCCAAGTAAATCTTCTTCTAATTTTTTTAATGAACTTGGATCAAAACCAAATGATTTAAGTGTAGGTGCCCAAACTTGTCGCAAAACTTCAACAAGAGTCGAACTTTCACCACCACCGATCGATGTTACTTGGACCAAATCGTGAAAATTATCTTCAGTAACAATCTTTGCTGCCAACTAATAATTACGAATTACCATTTTTCCTTTACGTATATTTTCATGATTTTTATTATAGTATTTTATTATACTCGATAATTAATATAAAATTAAATTACCTTGAAAAAAACTAAGGTATTCTTTCCAAGGAGTAATTCGTTGCTTAATTTAAGAGTAACTTCTTCATCATTTTTCGATTTAATTGGCTGAGCACAAAGGGTCCTACACGTGGATTGATTGAAAAATTTGTCCAACACCGACAAAGACAATTTAGAATTTTCTTCGTCGTCTAAGGGTATCCCAAAAAAATAACCTGCTGTTGAAACTATGAAAGATTCACGTTTATCTATCATCACCATGTTCTTTTCCTTTTAAATCCTTCTTTTACTTTATCCAAAATTAAATATCGAAATAATTTCAATCTCAACAACGATATTACATACTTTCAAAATATTCATTAGTATTTTATTTTGATTATGTTAGAGAAACATATTGTTAATCCAAGTCAAAATGTATACTAAGAGACACGTATAAAAGAAAACATGTGTGTTTGGTTGTCCTTGCAGTTTGTCGATCGTTCATGTAGCCATAACAACGTAAATGAAAACAAAGATGTTACAAGCTCCACCTTGCGTACAGGTGGATGATTTTTAAACGTGATTATAATTTATTCTATTCTATGATACTCTTTATTTTACTATAAAAAAAATAATAATAAATAAATAAATTATAAAATATCTTTTAAATTAAAATTAAATTAATTTAGTATATTTTATTAAAACAGAATCGAAATATTATTCATTCAATTGTAAAAATAAAAACAAAATGTATATTCGAAGAATATATATTTTAATTAATAAATAAAAAATTTAATTTATTATTATTATTATTATTATTATTATTTCTTTTAATACTTAACGACTTTACATTTTTGATATTACGTGTATGATTATTATGATTGAATGAATTGAGAATGAATCATTATTGTTAATTTTATTGTCATCGAAAGATTAATTTAACATAATCAAATAATATAGTATTGCATTTATTTGATCAGCCACTGGAAAATATTTCAACTTAATTCGAGGTCAACATCTGTACGCACATATGCATAAATATGAGATTTAATCATGCGTGTTTCCGTGTCATAAAATAAACAACTCGATTGGATAGAATAAATAACTCAAAAATAAAATAAAATTAAATTTAGTAATATATACAAATCATTTTAAATTTCCTCCAAAAAATTTATAAATATGCGAGTGTGTGTGTGTGTATGTGTGTGTATGTTAATTCTTAAGTCAAGCATATGTTCATATAAACAGGGGAATCCAAGAAAGATCACCAAGAAGATGATTTATTAGATTTACGATTCTCAATAAGAATAATATCTTACACAAGAAAAATAAATAAAGATTGCATGACACTTAGGTTAACGAACGTCATAATTCCTACTTTTATTTCATCCTCGTGTAATCTTAAAACGAACATACAATAAGAACGTTGAGTTTTATTACGTGGGCGACAGAAACATTAAAGAAAAAGGAAGAAGAAGACAAAGAAGAAGTATATTTATGAAATTATTGTGTCTAATCCAGAATGAACACGTGCCGTTAGCCTAATCGTAGTTTATACACGAGTAAATTGACTAAGTAAACTGTAGTCATCTAACTATGTAAATCTTGTTTCTATATTTATCACTGTCTGCTATTGAGAAATAATAATTAGAACGAAACATGGATTGTAAGTTTAACATAGTATTTCAATATTTGTCATTATCGAAATATCATTTTTTTTTTTTATAGAATCTTGTTATAAACAATTCTAATCGTGATTATTATTTAATAAAATTACACTATAATTTCAAACATTTTTTTTTTATGAATAATATCGTGTATGTTTTAAAAAAAAAATTATAATTCGCGATTGAGAATCAATTTTTAATATACTCTTTTACTTATCATAAAATTATTTCTATTTTTATTTATATAGGTATATATATGTATATATATAAAGGAACTGATTGTATATGATTGGTTTATCGTAAAGAACAAAAATTCATTGTGCAATAATCTTAATAATGATTGATGATTGATGTACGATAACAATCTTCAAACTAAATGTTAAAATGATTCTCCGCTGATTCACGATATAGATAAATAAAAATAAATCTACACTTGAGAAAATATAAATCGTGAAGAGTAGAGAAAAAATAAAGAAAAAGAAGTAGCCTTATCTCGTACGTGCAATACTCCACGCGATATATCTGAATCTTATCGATTATTAATTAGCATTCGAACTTGAAAAAAGGACAGAGTACGATACCTCAAATTTATTGATTCGTACTGTAACTAATGCAGTCTTTCGAATATTGATTATGTGTTCTCTACGTAGATCCTACTAGTACGTTTGTTTTATTTTTTATTACTATTTTCATATCTTTCAATATTAATTTTCAATTTCCCCATGTGTGATTTACATTTGAAATTATTCGATAAAAAATAACGATATCCCTTTATTTTATTTTTTTTTTCTTTCTATTACAATTATTGTGAAATTAAAGAAAATATTATTTGAAATAAACATTTCATTGATTGGTGAAATTACTCGTTGGGCAAAAAAGTGAGATGTTTTAAGTTTAAAAAGAAAATAACACACATGTATAAAAAATTATAGTGTGTGATTAATTATTTCTAAAAAAGATACAACTATCTGGAAGGTCAACATGGTTATCGTAGTATAATACTAAATATGTACATATAACACTTGTATAAACACATAACTATTATATACATAGTTAATTATAATAATTGAGTATATATGACAAGATTAAAATAATCGATTTGGGAATAACCGATTAAGTAACTCGAGTATTTAACTACGATTAGACAGATGATTTGGAATTTCATGGACTTTGAGACTCGCAATCAGTTATTTTCCTGATTTCTCTGGAAATTTTTTTTATCACATAAAATAATAATAATAATTGCAAAAGAAAATTGGACATTTATATTACATCAATAAATTTATTTCATTGTCGAACATAGAATATGAAAAAATAAAAATAAAAATAAACGAAACACTCTTATGATTTCTAATCTTTAATTTTGTATTCAAAAACAAAAATTTAAAACAGACGAATAATAATAATAATAACGAGTCTGTTCTTATTTCTAATTTTTAAATATGTATTGAATAAATTGCGAAATTAATTACACCTAAAAAGAAAGAAAGAAAGAAAAAAATTGTTGTATAATCATAAAAATGATATATGGAATAAGGGAACACATAAAAAGGGTGACTTATTAATTCGTAAAAAATAATAAACGAATATTTTACGACATTGCAAATATAATTGCAATCAAGCAACGAGCTATGACAAAGCAACGAGGAAAAATCAACGCACCAACATTATGATAAACATCGGTTTGAAACTCTGAACATGCTTCGGGTTTAGTATACTTCTCTCCTTTTATCCACTTCAGTCAAGAAACAGCTTTCATTTCGCGTATTGTATCCGATTATTTCTCCATCTATCTCACTAGTTTCGTTAAACAATTATTAAATGATTATTTTTCTTTCTTTTTAATTAAAACGAACAATTTCTTTATACAAACAAATGTATATTATTTAAAATTTATTTATTATTTCTTTAAAAAAACAAAGTGAGTCTATCTCTTTAAATAAATTTGATAAAAACGTTATATTATTTTATATATGTATATATTTTTTAATTATTTATTTAATATATTATTTAAAAAAGAAAGATAAAATTATCGGTAAAATGATTTTCATTATTTTTCTTTAACGTTTTAACGAAAACGTGCTTCTTCTTTTATCCATCACGAAAAGAACTCGAGTGTACTTTTTATTTTGTATTTTTCAAGAAGAGTGACATAAGGACGTGCCTAATTGGATTCCAAGTGTTATATACCCATCTTGTGTTCTTTTTATTCTTCTTCTTCTTCTTCTTCTTCTTCTTCTTCTTCGCTTATCCCATTCACTTTGTTTGTGAAAAAACACCCACTTGTTGCTAGTAGACATTAGAAAAAAAAGAATAGCATTTTTCTTTTTATTTATCTCTTATTGTTCTTTTTCTCTCTCCTCTTGAAAATAAATCTTCGTTCTGTAAGTATTCTCTAATTGGCACTTTGTTGTGACTCGTTAATAAAATTTTTTTACCATTCTTTTATAAAAAATAAAAAAAACAAAGTCAAACAATATTAAATTTAAAATATTTAAAAGAAAAAAACGAAAGAAAATAATTTGTATTATTAATCAATCTAACGAATAGAATAATTTGTTCCAATTAATTAACATGAACAAATACACATATATATATGCAAAATAATATTGCTTAAGGATAATATTTGACAATTAGTTAATATAAATAAAAATAACAAATATATATAAACGATAAAATCAAGAATGTTTGCTAAAAATTTATCGCTCGAATAACTTTGATTTTCTCTAATGGAAATAAATAATATCTTTTAAAAAATCAGTAAATGTTAAATGATTAAAGAACATAAGAGAAAAAGATAATATCTTCGTACGTGTCTAATAGTCTTATTGTTAGGATTAGGAAAAATTGTATTTTTATTTTAAATTCCTATTCACGATTAAATCATTATCCTCACTATCTGTTATCTCTATAATATCTAAATAAAATTTATTTCGTGTCTGACAATCTATGCTATCGTATACTTTAATTTATCTCTCTATTCTGAAAAGCTCATTCGTATTTTTATAGTTCAAAGTGTCACATCGTGTGTTAACGAAAGAAACTACCCAGAATAATACAAAAACTATCTCACGCGAACTATACAATTTTTAATTATAAAAGTAAGTTACGTATCTAAAAATAATTAATTAAAATTTCAGTTGATATTAAAAAAAAAAAATATATATTTAAAATATTTACAACTTTTCCTTCACTTTCTTACACACACACACACGCATAGATTGTTATCCAAATTAAATGTGAAATTAATTAAATTAAACAAATCTTTCCATCGAATAAAATATAATTCAATCGTAACAATCGTGCACCATTTTTCCTGGTATATATTTTCTGCATTAATAATATCTCGTTTACCTTTTTTTTGTTGACTCTTTTTTAATTTTTTTTACAGTATTCCCATAAAAGGAAAAAATATTCCAACCAACGCAAAGATGACGGTCGAGCAACGAACTGCTTCGAGTCCAACTAAAGCTTCCCCAAATCCGATAACCATTGCAATAACTATTCTAACGCATCTTCTTTTATGGACACCCGTAATATACATCGTCGTGCTGTCAGCTGAAACTTACAATACCTTTTCATGGCATCCAATATTAACAACGATTGGGGTAAGAAAACTTTCTAATCTTTTTATCTTCATTCATCGTTTAGCATTTTAAGTAGGCTCGTATTTTTGCCATACATAAAAGTATGCTAGGGTTTACCAGGGATTTCATTTTTTATGGGCTCTCACACTTTCCAATCTCTTAATCTTCACGAATAACGATAAAAAAAAAAGAAAAGCATAGAATAAAAATTATGCAGATGAATTTGAATAATTATTCCTTACTCGAGTAAGGTGAACCCTACATGATTCTTTGTATATGTGTGTGTGTGTGTGTATAATTAGCATTGAAAATTCACAAAAAAAGAAGAAGAAAAAAAATAAAGAATGACAAAAATCCTATAAGTTTTTTTTTCCCGCATGTTGGAATAAATTATACAAAAGACAATCGCATAATGATTTCATAAAAGTGATAACGCTTTAGCCAGTAGCAAGTCATCAACTAAAAACTCAGAAGTCAGAATAAACGAAGAATAAATCCTCAGTGAGTTGCAATTTTTACGAGTTGTGTGATTCTAACAATTGGTGGTAGTAATAATACATATTACAACTATGAAATTACTATTATTATTTATCTTATAAAGGAACTATACTATTCATTAAAAAAAATCGCGTGATATACAATTCCTCCTTCCACGTTACATAAAATATTCGAATAAGGGTATTCTTTTGTAAATAAAAAAAAAACAAATACTACGACTTTAATCTCAAAAATTTTTAATACCATTTCTAAAATAAAAGAGAATAATCCTGAATAATATAAAAAATAAATATGTATATATTTATTATTATGTACTTATAATACAATTATTATTTATAATAATAATAACTTTTAAATATTCAAACAGATCGGCCTGCTGATGCTGGAAGCAATTTTCTGCGTTTCGGGTGAGGCATACGTTTCTACAAAACTGTCACGAAAGAATCGAATATTGGTACACTGGGTTCTACAAAGTTTAGGATTTGTTTTGACGTTAGCTGGGGTGTTAGTAATAATTGTAATGAAGGGTAATAAATCCCACTTTAAATCAGATCACGGAAAATTAGGATTAGCAGCAATGATATTATTTGCTGTAATAATGATCAGCGGTATATTTGCTGATAATACGAAATGGTTTTATCCACGTATCCGACCAATACCCATCAAGGTCTTTCATATTGTATTTGGTATTATAGTAACTATAATTTTAGTAGCTGCATTGATCGATGGTACCTATACCCGTTGGTGGCCTCATACCGATTTAGGAAGAGATTTAACCTGTGCATCTTTCGTAATCGGTACAGCATTTATTATGATCAAACCAACATTTACTGCATTCTCCAAATGCAAATATATGTTTCGCAGATCTGCCCAAAATACGTGATTATTGTTTAGTACATTTGGAAGTGGTGTTAAACTGGTTAAATTATTGTTCTTAGTTAAATCTGTTTTTCATAATCAATTAAGCGCGTTATCATGGATTATATTTAATCACATATAAACGTTATATGTGAGAATATGTGTAAGGTAGATGAAATATTAACTCATTATCACATATAAAATAATATATTTTTTATGATTTCCTAATATACGTGCGAATCGTTATCACGGATTATATTTTTATATACGTGTGAGTGTGTGTGTGTGTGTGTATATGTACGTATGGATTAATAACATACAAAAATATCGTTCAGTAATTGAACCATATGCCAATTGTGTCAGTAACATGATCTGTTAATCCGATGATAAGATAGATGAGAATATATGAGAGTTAGGGAGTTTTTAATAATAACTATTACGTAGGACGTTCAAAGTTATATTATCATACCTATTATGACGAAAGATATATTTTTAAATATATATATATTTGTTTAAAAAATTAAATTAAATGAGATAAACAACACATTCACGTTTATTGTATATAGTATTAATTGTACATATAAATATATTACATATCTGAATTTTTGTAAATGAACGTCATTAAATTTATGTTAAAAAATAAACAAATAAATAAACAAATAAATAAATTATTATTATTATTACTATTATTGTTATTGTGTACTTTCATATATGTTAAAAAATATATATCAAAATATCTGGATATTTTTTAAGGTAATTAAATTTATAGAAAATAAAAGAAAAAGAAATATTTAAAAAAATAAATAAACAATTCTTAAGCAAATCAATGAAATTTGTTTTTAGTATATATACTTTTACCATATAAAGAAATAATTAAAAAATAATGTATGATGATTATAGGTCTTAAGTGCATCGTCAACCATATATATCAACACTTTATTAATTACACACGCATCGTATACATATACATAGAATATATATATATATATATATTTTTTTCGCAAACGTGATGTATATTATATATATATATATGTATAATAATACATTTTTATAATTTCTAAATCTCTCAACATTTATCTTTCTTTCTCTCCTTCCATTTATTTCTTTTTTTTTCATTCATATATTTATATATATTTACTTATAATTTTATTAATAACTTTAACCACACGTCACTTATAATTTGAAAATCTCTTGTTTATAATTAATTGTATTTTTATATTTATAGAATCTTTTTCATTTTGATTCTCACTCTCTCTCTCTCTCGCTTTCTCTGACACCTGGATTTTGTTTTAAATAATTTATTTCGAGAGATTTACGCTTATAACATTATCCAACAACGTGTATACATATATATTTTTATATACACATATATTTTTATCTGTATTACGTAGAATAATACGTGATTTTTTTTTTTATTCCGTACACAATATACATACAACATATTCTTTCTTTCTCACATGTTTATTTTATAATTCTATATCTATCCTCTATCGTTTCCTTTAATACCACTGTGTACTTTGCCAATTAAAATGAATATATTCAATTAATTCTACGTATATATTATTTATCCGATTTTTCTCTCTGTTTCTCTCTCTCTTACACACATACACACACACACACGCAGACACACATATATTCTATCATTCGTTCGTTCGTTTGTTCGTTCATTTGTGTAATTTTTTTCTTAAATCTTTTTTATTCTTTATTCTCTCAACGCTTTTGAAATTAATTCTTTTCGGGCTAAAGATAGAAAAAAAAAAATAAATCACATTATTATAATATCATACAAGAAATAATAATTCTTTCTTTCTTTTAATCCTAACTAAAAAAAAAAAAAAAAGAAAAGGTTTAGGAGATACATTTGATTAATATTTCATTACTGTGCTTATGTGTTATTTATCTATTTATTTTTCTATTCTCATTTATTTATTTATTTATTTATTTATTTATTTATTGTGGTTACGTATTAGGAATTAGGCACTGGCAATTTGATTGTTACAAATAAAGGATCGAGCCAATGATATTTCTCCAATGACATTATTTTCTAGAAAAAAGAAAAAAAATAATTCATTCTAATTTGATATACACCTTTGATTTAAATTTATGATCAATCATGTAATTCTCTTAGAGTAATCTCATCACTTTTATAATAATTTAATCTCTCTCATATATGATACAATCCTTTTGGATTTTCTAATCTCTGTATGCGAATGAATGGACATAGGTAAGAAGGGTGAAGAAGAAGGGAGAAGGAAAAAGAAAAAGACGGGAGGTCAAATACAAGAAATGAAGATTATGATCTAAGAAAATCAAATGATCGATTTATCCAATCAAGTAATTGGATTGATAAATATACAACAAACGTAATTATTAGATAAACGAACGTGCCGTTGCATTTGTGAGTCAGGAAAGATAATAATTAACGTATCATAATACATCTTCTATTGATTAAAAATTGTTCGAATTTTCTTGGCTTATTTAATAATATTAATAATTAATTCATTCGTAATATAAATATTCTAGTTCACGTTTTCTATCACTCGACTTATAACAGAAAACTGATTATTCCCGTCTCAATAACAATAATAATAATAATAATAATAATGCAATTAATAATTTCAAACACACATCTGAACGAACTCGATTGTGATTCTTAAATATATCATTTAATTTTTATATTCTCATATATATATATATTTTTTTTTTTAACTATCAAATGAAGCGAGAATTTTTAAACGACAACATCAACAACAACAACAACAACAAGCCGTACATTTTTTTATGTGCAATAATAATAATAATAATAATAATGATAATAATAATAATAATATTAATAATAATAATAATAATACATATAAATATTTTGTCTTTTATAATTTCATTTTATCTTTTACTTTCTTTCTTTCTTTCTTTCTTTTACAAATACACACAAACACACAACTATCTATTTATTTCTATTAATCCTCATATAATTCTCTCTCAATTGTTAATCTCTCCTTATTCTATTTCTCTAGGAAACGTTTTACTTTGTACTGTTCGCTCTACTGGTTGCTCCTAGTGACGTAAATTCCGTAACAAATTACGGCCGGTAATCACAGCTCAGTAGTATACATAGTCACCTTTTCGATATATCGATTTATTGATTTCCATTAACACGTGGGAGAATTTATATATATATATATATTATATCTATGTAAAATTCTGTTTTTATTCGTGAGGGTCTGTGTTATATATAAGATGCAGTAAAACGAGACTAATTTTATATAACGAAATATATATATATGTATTTACTTTATTATTTCTCTCCTTCTCCTTCTACTTCTACTTCTTCTTCTTCTTAGAATCTGATCAATAAAATATATATGTATATTTAATAATATACTATCCCATTTTTTTTTAATAATACATAGAAAATAAACAAAAATTAAAATCCATTTTAATGATATGCCCTCATTTTTATATTTGCGAGGGCGTACCTGTTTGGTAGGCAAGATTTCATATCAAATTGTTTAATTAATTGATTTTTTTTTTGTTCTTTTTTAAAATTTAATATAAACCATTGTATATAGTTGTTACCATGAGCAATTACCGATCATTTTACGTCACTTCTTCTTAAACCTAAGTAGGACAATCGTACTCCTGAATTTCTTTTTATCTCTCTCTCTCTATCTCTTTCTCTCTTTTTCTTTCTAACACTTTTTTCATTATTGTTATTTAATTAATTTATTCATTTATTACTAGATTTATTTATTCTTTCATCATTATTCAGATTATTATTTTTAATTCATTATTAACATTTATCATTAACCAACTAATTTTTAAATCATTTTTCTTATCAGAATATTAAACACCCTATATACGTACATATACATATATATATATAGGATGTTGATAATTATTGTATTTATTATCAATAAAAAAAAAAGCAATATATCTAAAAACACATAAAAATTTATATTACCTAGGATTACAAATATAAAAAATAAATAAATAAAATAACAGGAAATATATCTTATCGAATTATTAATCGAAAAATCACAGATATTTAATAAACATCCTATATCAATCTATATATGTATATATATTTTAATCTATGCACATGCACACACTCACACAAACATACATTTGAAACACCCACATTTATCAATCATGCATAATCGATGCATTCATTCGTTTTCGGATATGGGTGAACATTTTTAAAGCGCAACGGGGTTATTTATATTTAATATTATTCATTCATATATTTTGTATCTTCTTAATAATAATAATAATAATAATAATAATAATAATATTTTTGGTTATTTATCCCCACATTTTTTAAATTCTCTTTTTATCAAACGACATCGTCTCTTTGTACGTAATACATATAATAAATCCTATGACGTGTACAACAGCGTATATGAGAGTCTATATATATTATATTTATATATACATTTATATAATATATAAATAAATCAAGTGTGAGTCACTTCAAACTGATAGAAAAAAAATAATATTATATTTTTATTCTGATAAAAAAAATAAAAGAATTATTATTTAAATAATATATATATATATATTTATTTATTAAAATAACTACATAAATGACATTAATATTTGATATATTTAAAAAATATATATATACAAGTATAAAATAAAATTATTATATCAACCCTTGAGAATAAAATATCTTCATAAAAAATAATCTACTTGTTATTTAATTAAATCAAATAAGTTTGAAGTGATTTACACTTATTTAATATATAATATATAAATATATATGTATATGTGTATATATGTAACGTACTTGTATATCCTATACATATACATATTATCAATGTGTAAGTGTCTCATTGTGATTCATGCCAGATTGTTTACAGGAATGAAAAAGACGATTATGTTAATCAATGTGCAAATTCTGAGCCTAAAAAGAAAACCTGTTTAAATGAAATTATTTTTTTCAAGGAGACACAAAGTACGTATATTATCAAATAATTTTCATTGATTTTAAAACAACGATAGAGCTTATTTTAAAAGTTAATGCGAAGTCAAATATTAAGCGTAATGTTGTATCATAATTAAGTTTGAACTATAGGTCTGCTCTCATATATATTAGAATTATACTTAAACATTAAGTTTGAAAAATGTTTTATTGTAATATATTATTTATCGAACGGAATAATTCATATGTCTTTTTTTTCCTTTAATTTTGTTCATAATACAAGAATAATCTTTTGTGTATGTATGTATGTATGTATGTATGTATATATATATGATAAACTTTAGCTAATAACACTTTAAAAACGGGGAGTTGACATAAAAAATAAATTATTACAATATGGTTTAAACATTATTGACTGTACGTACACGTAATGAAGTATCCATTCACACTCTGATTCATTATCGTTTTCTTATCTCTCCACTTTTTCATCTTCTTTTTATCTCTTTTTGTTTTCTATTCCTCCCACTTGATTATTTTCAATTTCAATTTCAATTAAATGGACGACCTGAGCTTTTTATCAAAATCTGAACGAACTTTGACGTTTTTTAAAATTCCCAAATATCCGATTTAATTATTATGCGTTCTTACACATACATTTCGTGCAGTCTTTTCTCTGTGTATGTAAGTATGTGTGTGTGTGTGTGTGTGTTCGTGTATGTGTCTGAACATCTCATATTATTTATATTTTCTCTCTTTTTTTTTCTTATTTTTATGTTAAATCCTTTTTTAAGTTCCTACGTGCTAAACAACAATTCCATATTTGTTTTTTATATATTTTATTGAACATCATGATTTTATTCTTAGTTGGAGAAATAAATGAGAAATAAATTCATTTAACATGTAATCAATTCAATAAAATATTTCTCTCAATTTCCCTTAGATTCCTTAAACAACAACAACAAAACAAATTGCTTTTCTCCTATTTATTTTCTATTTTTTTTTTTTATGCAAGTGTAATCAGTATATTTTTTATCTTGTAATCTCAGTGAATTGTTTTTTTTTTTAACGGACTAGTATCAAACACACTTCGATATGCAAATATTCGAATACAATTGAACAATCCCGAGTAAGTCATCTTTAATAAATATATTTTCTTTCTATGATAAACTAATCGGTCGGTTTTTTAAATCGGATATTATTATTACATTACTTTTTGTTATTTAACTTTTCTATTATTATTATTATTATTATTGTTATTATTATTGTTATTATTATAATTATTATTATTATTATTTTTGTCATTGTTTGTTGTAAATTTATCTTGCGACAAAAACTAACTTTATAATCTGTTCTCTCTTCTCCTAAATATATTATATCATTCATTTAATTAATTAACAATTAATACCAAATAATTTCTACTCGCCTTTTTTTAAATTTCAATTTTCATAATATATATTTATATTTCTCTTCATATTATTTGTTCCTATTTTCTTATATACGAAAAAAAAAACAAACAAATAACATTATTTAATTTAAAAATAATATCGTCGTCCTTGGAAAGTATTATTTCGTATATACATGTGTATGTGTGTGTGTATTAACATATTTAAATAGTGATTGCTTATCAATCGTTTTAAAACCTCATTCTTAGACACTTGTAATATCTTCTCTCTTTTTTTAACATTCATTCTGGTGGAATGATAAATGGAGAAAAGGTGTTGAGTGGTACAGGGAAGGGGGAAGAAGGGAGGAGGGAAGGAAATCTATCTAAATATCGAATATATTTATTCTCTAAGAGACAGCAAAAATAGGCAACAATCGATAAATATGGAAAAAATATTTAATTTCAAATTCCATCCGATTGTTGCAATCATTTACTTATTTATCTTTCCTGGACTTTATCTCGCGAATCCTTTTTTTTCGTACACTTTTTATACATACACAACAGTAATTGGAGGACATCGATAAGCTAAATGCAGGGTAAGGAAGATGACATGAATCAATCATGTCGACAAACATGGAAGAAATGAAAAACAATGTCTTTTTTCGATACGTTCATTGAACATCGTTCTTTGAAAATAATTTCATTTTGAGCACCACTGATACTCGTAACTACTACCACGCCATCCATTCATAATCACGTGACACTCTGACTACCATCGAATGAAACGATTAGGGGGCTCACCCCAAAGTCTGAGAAACATCAGTGATTCTCACACCACATTAATGAAAATACTGTAATATTCGATTGAGAAACTATATTATCCAACAAATGAAACTAATAAACTGTTATCGTTGAAAGAAATTTTAAATGAAACGAGTAATCTGTTAGAGTCACCATCAGTGGCTCCTATAATCTATAAAAATAAAAGAAAATAATGTTCAAATAATCAATGATTATTAAATTTGTAAAAACATAAGAACACATAGTAGAAACATTAAATTCGAAATAAATTTCTAAAGAACGATGCTCATAATCGATATATAATAAGTATATATATACCCGATAACCGATAACTAGGATTATTAGGCTTTGGCTACGTTTCTCTAATACAATTAATTAATCAAATTATATGACACTGATCATATATCCTTCTTTGTGACATTAGGAACGTAATACTGTCGATATATATATATATTTTTTTTTTCATTAGTTCGATTGAAATGACCGTTTACTATTAGGCCTTGTAAATTTGTTAGCACGCGATCGATATATATATTATTATTATTATTATTATTACGTGTTATCTTAAATATCCCGATATCATTCTAATCCTTTTATCGATCGTTTCTGAATATCCGAATAACACGCAAAAACATGACGTAAATCCACGAACATCCCTAAACTCAAATAAAAAGTATATATCTTATTTAATATGACAAATCCTTAAACGAAATTATTTTTACTCGACTTTAAAATAAATAATTAAATATACAAAGATCACGATACAAAAAACAAACTACTAATTAATCTCACTTTGCTAAAATCGATGAATTTCTTCTAATCGTTATCTAATAATAATTAATAACTTTTAATAATAACGATTAAATACGAGATACTTGTTAAGATAAAAAAAATTGATATTGTAAACGAAACTAAATGGATCCATTCTCGATGACAAATTAGAAGCTTATTATTCATATTATTTTTGAACACCTAATATACCGGGTGTCTCGATCAAGTCGCGCACGGTAATATTTTTATATGGACAGTACATTGATTTATCGTTGGCTAAATCTTGAGATATATGTAATGTATGTACGTGTACGTATATATGTAACGTGTGTATGTATATGTATGCACCGATAATTTTACAAATCACCCTTGTATTTTGTTCTTTGTTCTTGTAATTATTAATTTCTATTTTTTCTTTTTTTATTTTTTTTTTCTTTTTGTTTCTTTTTTTTTTCTTTCTTTTCCTTTGTTTCCTTAGAGCTTCGTATAAGCGCACGTCGCACACAAACCACAAATTTTTAAATATTATTTTTAATTATTGGCTAGTAGTGTTACTGGCAATAGACACCCGGGCAGATTGATCTTCGAAGATAAAGTGAACGTCGTGTCAGACCTGTTGGGAAGTAATCAGATCAGTTTTGCTTGAATTCTTGAGAATCGAAGGCCCAGGAAGTTTTTGTGTGGTACTTGTACCACCGGATGTTGGCTGAACCATCATTGGTTGACCGTTTACCAATACTATTGTATCCCGTACTGATTCGTAACCACCTGGTGGGCCTAAATCAAATTATTTCAATTGCAATCTAATAAAAAAAAAATCTAATAAAATAACAATAATAAAAGTTCAATGAATAATTATTTATTTGTCGACCCAACAAATATAAATTCTTCATAATCTATAAATGAAATCAATTTTCACCCAATCATACAACTATGGAAATAATAACACTTTTCTACAAAACTCTGCACTACATAAAAAGTATCTAAAAATCAAACCAAATGGATTTTTTAAAAAAAGTAAAACATAATTATTAATGTAAAATGTATTAATATACCTGGTGAGGGTGTATGAGTGAGTGTCCTTGAAGGTGTTGATGTAACATTACGCGCAGAAGGACCCCAATCAGAAGTTGGTTGAAGCAACATCTTAGCTCTACACCAAACACTCCTGTTCTTACTTTTACTTTGCTTAGTTTTCCCACCTCTTTGAATGGTTGTTCTTGCATTGAGATCATCATCCTCGTCATCATCATCGTCGTATGTTGGTCGTCGACGAGGACTTTTCAATTGACTCTGCGATGATATTTCAAATTCAAAGAAAACAAATCTTATATTCAATGGAGTATTTCATATTCCAAATTCAGAAAAAGGATTCACCATTTTATTTAGTTCTACGTTTATTGTAAATTAAAATGAAAAAGTTCAAAATGAAACTGAGAGACTTACAACAGCCATACCAAGGATGACCATAACAGGCAGCATACCAACGACCCAACCAACCGCATCAGCCCATTTAGGATACACGTAAGATCCATATTTCAAAGGTTCATATTCAACCCAATTGAAGAACAGAATAAAGAACAAGGCTGCAGGAGTAACAACTTTCCACATCCATGTCCAAAAGAATCTCCAAAGACGACCCCGTGGTCCAATCATTTTTTGAACATCGTCGAGAAATTTATCAGCACCGTATACCCATGCAACTAGTATGCATTCGCTAATGGCAATTAATAGAACAGACCAATTCGCTGCATATTTGTCCATCAATTGTAGCCAATACATGCCAGCCTAAATGAACACAATTAACCCATTGAAAAAACGCATTTTTGGTTTACAAATCAAATAAAAATCATTGAAAATTTTTCCTCACATTAGTTGTAAAAATAATACCACCAGCATAACCGAGTACAGCAGCTGATAGGACAACCCAAAATTTGTAATTTCTTAATGCTGGTATGCCATCAAGAATGGCGGTTGTTACAGTCTCCATTAATGCAAATTGCGAATCCAATCCCAGGGTCAATAACATTACGAAGAATAGCAATGACCAGAGTGGGGCAACAGGTAGACGAGCTACAACCTGTTCATTTGTTTTGTTAACAAAATTTGTCGACACTTTTAAATATATATCCCAGAAAGATTCTAATTATTATAAATAACTTACTTCAGGATAAACTATAAAAGCTAGACCAGCTCCCTGATCGACAACAGATGCAACCGGTACTGAAAGTTCGTGAGCAAGGAATCCAATAACAGAGAAAATGACTAGACCAGCAAAGAAGGAAGTACCAATGTTGCTAACGGCTACTATCAAAGAGTCCTTATAACAGTTGTTGGTAAATTTGTTGTAAGAACTCAAAGTAATCAATCCACCCCATGCCGGACTCAAAGCAAAAAATATTTGAACAGCTGCGTCACCCCAAACTTTAGCCGACATCAATCTCCTCCAATCGGGGGTCAGATAGAATAATATACCCTCATTAGCACCGGGAAGTAAAATTCCTCGACAGAATAAAGCGATCTAACGATACAAAAATTATTATAATATTATTATTATTATTATTCTCGTTTGTTTTTTATTCAGAATACAAAATTATCATTTATATTTGCAATGAGAGAATTAAACGATGAGGAAGATATGTGACTTACTAAAACGACATAAGGAAATAGAGCAGTAAAATAAACAACTTTTCCCGAGCTTTGAACACCTTTACTTAAACACAAGAATACGATAACCCATGCTAGAAAAAGATTGGCAGCCATGGATGGTCGAATCATGCCAGTTTCTTCTATACCACTGCTTAATCCCAAAACGTGATTACTAAAATACAAATACGACAATCATATCAATATTTAATAAATTTAAATAAGTATATAAAATACTTATACAAAATGTATTCTCTTTTTTACTTAAAATATTCCTCAGCCGGTGGTCTCCTAATGGCACTAGTAATATTCTCAATGGTCAATCCCATCGAGGCCATTTGCGTGGAATTCACACACTTTCTTTTATAATAATAAGCACCCTCATTAATGCAGGTCTCTGCTTCATCAGGCATGTAACAATCCTCGGTACTCCAAGAATCTTCACATTTCGCCCAAGGTAATTCACCGGCACCTACACCAATGTCATCATAAAGCCATGTGCATCATTATTTTATTATTAACAATTAATGGATATAAGAGATTTAGGATCGTCGTGATCAATTATACCAACCAACGAGAGAGGCAAAAATATAATAGAGAGTCCAGGCAATGATTAAATTGTAATAGAACATCACGACGGAGCTAACGAGTACCATTCCATAGCCCAAACCACGAAGAAGAGGGCAGAATCTTTTGTAAGCCGCTACTGGTCCAAGACTAGCGTACTGACCTGTCGAGAAAATACGATAACGTCGGGGGAATCGATAAAACGAATGATAACAAGTCTCGCTACTTCCACTTTTCACTCTCCTCTCTACACTCTTCTTAAAGCTTCGCCTAACGTTCGATAATTTACCATGTAATATACCATCTAATTACCATAATCAATACTACAAGTAGTCTTGTGGTATATCCCAAAATAGCATTACAGATAATTACATCAGATTAAATGGAATTTTCGACTTCAACATTTCTTAGAACACACATACACACACGAAACTTACTATAGTTTAATTTATATTTTTAGAACAATCGTTTAATTATATCAGATTAACTTTAGTTTTTGATCGAATAATACGAAGAAATAATATCGTTTCTATTTTAATCTTACCCAAGGAAAGTTCCATAAACATGAGTGGCAATCCAGCAATGATCAGCATCACCGTGAATGGTATTAAAAAGGCTCCACCGCCATTGGAATAACAAAGATAGGGAAATCGCCAAACGTTGCCAAGACCGACACTGTATCCCAAAAGTGATAAAAGGAAATCAAATTTCCCTGTCCACGTACCACGCTCCGGATGATCATCTTCACTACCTTGTAACGGAGCTTGGCTATTCGCCACAGAGTACTTGTCTTCGTTCTACAAATGACAACAATCGCTAATACTCTCTACACGTTTGACCAAAAATATTGGAATTTCATTTGCAAACCACGAACACGTTTGAATAAATTGATGTGTCAATTTTATCTGTGATACTATCTTCTTAAATATAATCATCTAAAAAAGTTGTTTCCATAAATATACGAGTATGATAAAACTTACTTCCCAGTCCAAATAAGGACGAATCCTTGGAGATGCTTCTTCCATAATTTCCCTTCTCTAAGGACTATTCGTTAAAAGTTAGATTCAAAATATCTCGAGTGATATCTTCTTCTCTTCATGATCTCTAATATATTTTGATAAGTCGGAAGAAAATCACCTGAGATATGAGCTAAGAAAAGTTCCTTCTTCCATCGTGTTAATCAAAATCGATTAGATCAATCGAACACTCTGTGAAAAAGTTCCTTTCAACGTTCCTATCGATGATTCTCCGATGATGATGGAACGATCCAAGCTGAGTGTTCATCTTTCCGGTTGAAACACTTCTTTTCAGACACGTCCAATCGAGAATCCCACTTTCAGTTCTCGTCCTTGATATGTGTAGGCTGTTCAATTTCCAGGAGAAAATAACACGCGTCAATAGTAGAACGAACAAAAAAAAAGACGAAACACCTTACAATTTTTCCTAGCCCCCTCTCAATTACGAACACATTCCAAAATTTCTAATTGAATATCGAAAATCCAAATAATGAATACCCTAACGCAACCCTAAATAATTCACAATTGATTTAATTTAGATGAACAATTTTTACATTTGTAAAAAAACAAAATATCTTCCCTATTTCATTATACGAATATTTTATTTCTATTAGGTCATTCTAAAAATTGATAATTTTTTTACCAATTTATGCAAACAAGTTTTGATCCTCCTAAATATCATACAAATAGAAACGAAATAACAATTTAACTCAATCAATAATACTAAAAACGAAACCTATGAACATTTCATCTTCCATTTAACTTTTTCGAGAACTACTTGTTTGGAACGATTAATTGCGAACTAATAACTCTTTCTCACGTTCATTAGATGTGTGAAAGTATGAATCGATTGTTTACATCTCTTCCTCTCTTTCTCTCTCTCTCACTCTCTCTCACTTTTGTCTTTTCTCCTACAACCCAGCTAACCAACCAACCAAGCAACCCCCGCATTCTGTTCGAATCACATTTCCACATTTGTCGTCATCCTTATAACAGTTTATAGTAGTTGTTGTTGTTGTTGTTGTTGTTGTTGTTGTTATCGTTATTGGTGTTAATCAATGTTGCATAGTAATATTACTAGGTCGGACACTAATTATCAAACTCTTAACAGGTATTATCGAGTTCACACTAGCTAGATATATTACATAGAAACGCAATAACGTTGTTATATATTTCCACGGTTACCGTAGTTAGTTGCATTTCTGATACTTTGTACATGACAGTTTGAGTCACACGGTATTTCTCTACCCCGCCTACATGGACTTTACAACGCTCCCTTCATCCCTCAATCTTCTATATCTCTCTCTCTCTCTTACTCTCTCTCCCTCTCTTTCTATATGCTTGAATAGACACCTATGACCTTGAATTTGTGAGTTTAACACTAAAGACAAAAATGCATTCTTTCGTTTGTTCCAATAGTATCATTTGTAACAAGTGCATATAAATTTCTCTACGTATGTATGTATATTATGTTTGTATATAAATACGTGTATCTGTGTGAAAAAGTAGCAGCAAACAGAGAACAGAGTATGCCTATCGTGTGTCCTTGTAACAAAAGCTTCGTGCAAAAGTTTTAATAATCCGTGTGCAATTTCGAAACAATCCCTTACTCTACAAAAAGAAACAAATATGATCTCACCCCATTCTACGTCTCCTTTCTGTCTTTTCTGCAAACATTCACAAATGAATTCGAGTCCCTACAGATGTTAAACAATAATATGCATTCGCCTACATATATACCATACAATGTCGTTATATATAAATCTGATTTTTTTTTTTAATTATAAAAATACTAGAACATATAAAACATAATATCGATTACTATTTGACGAGTATGTAATTACCGTTAGATGGAAGAATATTTTTCTAAATATATCCCGTTAGATAGATTAACGTCTTGATAATAGCATTATTAACAAGGAAATGTTAGATTTATTTGCTATAAAAAAATAAATTCTATTGTCCTATAAAAAGACTCGTTTCTTTCTGAATATAATTTTTATAGAATATAAAATGCTTTGATGTGTTACAAATATATTAATAATTTGATGAAATAAATTCAAAGAAGACAGGGGAAAAGTTATTACGTTTTAGCAAAACACATAGACAATATCCCCACACTAATCTCTAACCATTGTAGTGATGTAATTACCTATATCTGTGATACGATTACATCATTTACGAGAGACTACTACATTGCTGATCTAACTTGTGTGTAAAAAGAAAGCAATCACTTAGGATTAATTCCATGATAACTAACTTTATCGTTTAAAACTTCAACATTTTACAAAGTTATTATAATCTAATCTTAAAATGGTTCGTTAAATAATAGCTCTTTAGACTGTATTTTTAGAAATCAATTATATCTAAACGTCGTTGTGTTGTGTGTGTATGTGTTGTTTCACGAATCCTCAACCAACACCGAGAAGAACTGAACTAACTGTTATTGGTTCGAAGCTACACAGTTACGTGGTAGTCTCGATCTGGTCAATCGCGGAATAAATGGGTTCTTTATAGGTAGAAAGAGATAGAAACAAGGAGAAAAAGATAGAAACTCATTCCCCGAATGGGAATAAAACAAAATTTACTTAAACATTTTTAAAGGAACAACCCCTGGGTATCGATGTTAAACGATTTACTCATTGAACAATTTATTTCCTTCTTATAGAAAAAAAAGATGTCCTAGTTTCGTGCTCGCTTGGATCGTATCTTTAAAATTATCTAAATCCTGCAAAACCAACAAATCCTTCTTCTTCCAACACTTAAAATAAAATAATACGGTAAAAAGATAGAAAAAGAGAGAGAGAGGTACTTGCGTTTTACTAAGCAATATCACTAATAAGAATGGAAAACAAATTTAGTTTAGAAACGTTTAGAAAAAAAAAACAAATTAGACGCAAATGTTAAAGGATTTTTTAATTGAATATCAAATTTTCTTCATTCATAAAATGTATCTTTACTTTCGTGTGCCACTATCAATTAGATCATATCTTTGATTAATTAATATTCTTGAGAAAACTATGAAAATGATATGAAACAACGCCATCCCCAATAGAAATATTATGAACCAATCGATGTTATCTCTCTCTCTCTCTCCCCCTGTCTACCTTTTTGAGATTTTTTCATTAAATCATGAATACACACACCTGAAACACCTCCTCCTTTTCCTCTTCTTTGAAAACGATTAAAACACTTGCTAGATAACACTCATCGACGACTTCTTGTCTAAACAACTAAATGAAATCCAAGTTGTCGAAATGATCGGCGATGATCAGCTGTAATAGGAAGTAACAGCGCCGACATTGCACCAACTACGAGGAAAAGCGAAGCATTCGCTCGTGGCGAACGTGGAGAACGTGGTCGTGCCAAGGTCAGACGACATACACTTTTGTCACTGGACTTCAGGGTCACGGACGACTGTTATCAGCAACGACGTTGACGAATTACAAGAAGAACATGGACAAGAACAAGAATAAGAATAAGAGAAGAGAAGAGTACGAACGAAGAACGAAGACGAATAAACGCGTCACATAAACGTGCGTCACGAGCGCTTATTAACGCCGCGATGATATCTCTCTCTTTCTCTCTCACATCGAGTACATCGTGCCGAGAAGATGACTATCTTTCGAAGATTAACCGGAAACGAGATATTAATCGATAAAAAATGAACAAAACTGGGGTAATAGGTGAACCAATACTTGCACACGAGGTTAAGATAAAAGATGGAAATATATTATAAAGAAGGTTGGTGGTGGTGGTGGTGGTGGTAGTGATGGGTACGTATACGAATTTCGTTGGGGAAAAAAAAATTAAGAGAAAAAATATAATAAGAGGAAGAAATATATGAATACAAGGATTGATAGGAATGATATGGGGTAGAGTAGAAAGATAGAAAAAGATAGCGTAAGGGATAGAAATAAAAGGAGAGAGAAAGAGAGAAAGAGTGAGTGCGTGCGTAAAGTAATGACAGTCGCGAAAGAGAGACGACAGGGCGGACAGTGAAAATGGTCCGTGCCCGGGCAGCCAGCCAGCCCGCCAGCCAGCTTGCTTATGTGAGCTTTTCTACTTGCAGCCACCCACCTCTACCACCCTCCAACAAACCCCGCACGCTCGACCCTGTCGAGCCTCGAACTCCACTTGGATCGATCGATGTTACTGCGAGCTGCGAGCTGCGTCCTACCCTAAACCTTGCTTGCACTCTTTCCCTCTCGCTCACTCTCACTTATTTTATCTATCCATCTCTCTCTCTCTCACATAGAATCTGTGTCTCTCTCACTCTGACTCTAACTCCTCCGTCACCTCGTTACTTGCCTTCACCTACTGCCTTTCCTCTCTTATTCTCTCTCTCTCTCTTTCCTACCCCTTCTCCTTCTTCCTCACAATCTCTCTATCTTTCTTTCTATATTTTTTTCACTATTTTTCTGTCTTTGTTTATTTTCAACTAACTCCCTTCTTCAAGTTTCTTTTTTTCTCACTATTTGATCATATACTCATTCTGAACTTCCCAATTACCTGGTATAGGAACCACCAAGTTCTACCACCCACGGAAACAGACCTTTCAACCCTCAACTTATTTTCACATGATATCTTTCGACTTGTGAACTGATTGCTTTTATAGGTACGATCCTTTTCTTCATCTTTTTTTATTACTTCATGGTATTTTTTGTTCGATAATAAAAAATGGAATGATTCTATGATACCCATAATGAGATCCTGGAAAACTTTTGAAAAGGAATATCTCTCTCTCTCTCTCTCACTCTCTCTTTCCTCTCTCTTATTTTTCTTACTTATATATTTACACGTTTTTTACATTTCTATCTTCTTTATATTTTTTTATTAAAAAAAAATCTCAAACAATTTTTATTTCGATCTTCGTAAGGAGGAAAAAAAAAGAATATGCTTAGATCATTAAATAAAATTATCTCTTATTTATATGTTTGTACTTTATGTTTCCTAGTAAAATAAAAAAACATAATGCAATTCTATCATGCCAATAAGAAACGAGTATTGATATCGTTAAAACTTCAAGGAAAGGAAAGATTTCTTTATATCTCTCTTGTTTTCTCTTTCTCTCTCTCTCTCTCTCTCTCTCGCTCTTTCTAACATGTTTATTCGGACAAATATAATACGAAGGAAGAAAAATACATTCTCTCGTTCATTTAAAAATTGAATATTAAGTTCATCCCTGACGTCAGATTCAACACCAAAGATAGAAAATATCAGACAGTTGACAACCATGTATCATAGCCTAGAAGAATTTTAAACCTCTTTACGAATTTTATCTATTTGTTATAGGTACGAAAATTTATGGGATGAGAAAAAGAAAAAAAAAATATAGAAAGAAGGAAATAAAGAAAAAAATAAAAAAAAGTCAAGCTGTTCGATCAAAGTCTCATTTCTTGTCATACGTGGAAAAATGAAAAATATTTTGTGTTACTGGAAGGAATGATTGGATGCAAAGAGAAAGAAAAATATTATTTGCTTTTAAATTTCTTTCTATTTCCTCTTTAAAAAAAAAAAAAGAAAAATAAAACAAATCACGTTTTATTAGAATTACTTTAAAAAAGTTTCTCTCTCTCTCATTATTATTATTATTATTATTTTTAATGGGCAGTATTACATACGACATTTTACAATTCACCTCATTTTCTTTTTATTGCTTTTAATTTCTCTAATTATTCAGCGAAAAAAAAATCACTCTCATTATTACTAATATTTCTAACGGCCAGAGTATTACGTAGGAGTAAGTATGTATATTAACTCCATTGTTATTTTTCCTATTTTATTTGGGAACATTTTTCTTTCGTCAATCGCGATAAAAAAGAAAATCATCACTCGTTGTTATTATTACTATTTATTCTAACACAAACAACGTATTTATTCTTCTTCCCTTTCACTGTGTTTCATCATATACGCGAGTTCTGTATTTTTTTATTATAATTAATCTTAATATTCTATTGCATTATTTACCGTTAGAAATATTCAAGACTTTTGGAATAATTCGTACAACTCTATACACAGTAAATATGCACACGCGTATCACAAATATACAAATACTCCACCCATGTACAATGTGACTTAGATTGTGTACGTTTTATTTCGCGCAGAAAAGAGACTGAATAATTTCCCGAGAGTAATACGATGAAGAGAGAAAGAGAGTGAGAGAGAAATAAAAAAATAAATAAATAAAGAAAGATAGAAAGAGAAAAAAAAAAGGAAAGAGGGAGAGAAAAAAGATTTTTTTTTTTTGTCGATCCCTTTGGGGTAAAACTCACCGAGGGTCAAAGAAGAATACCGCGTAAGAAGCGACCGGAAACAAAAAGTACGCTTGAGGAAAAGCTGAGGAAGAAGGTCAAATCGCTTCTATCGAAGATCTTTTATTCCGTGAAATAGAAAGAGAGAAAGAGACAAAAAATAAACGGGGGAGAAAAAAAACAGAGGAAAGAAGTCCATCCCCCTCGAACCGCCTTTCTTCTTTTCTTTTTCTTTTTCTCACTCCCCCCACCCCCCACCCCATTACGAATCTCCGCATTAAAGTGCAAAAAGGGTGTTGTAGTTAGAACTCGAGAGAAAAATAGAGAAAGTAAAATGAGAAAAAGAAAGAGGGATGTTCACTATCGAATTGTAAGGGGCTCGATAGCTATTATCGATCGTGTCGTGTCGTCTTCTGTCGAGATTCATAATGCTCCTTTCGTTCGTTCGTTCGTTCCTTCATTCACCAAAAAATACAAAAATAAGCTAGCTTGGTTATTGATCATTTCGACATTCCCCGATAAATATGTCACATCACCCAGCCTTCGGAATAGAAAAAAAAAAGGAACTAAACACTTTAAAACATTAATACCTTCCTTATTACTTTCTATATCTTTGAACCATTTTTACTATATTGTATACGTTTATCTCATATATTTTTTAACATTAACGCCTACAATACTTTATTATTTGTTATTAAATCAAATACAAGAATGTTAACTCGTAAGTTTTCGAACTATAAAAAAAAAGAAATTCGTTAACCCTTTTCAGAAGACGACTTTTTCGGTCGGGTGTAAAAAGGAGAAAGAGAGAAAAGGTAAAGAAGAGAATTATAAAAACCACCAAACGATACACTTTTCTGCTAACGCTAATAAGCCTTGCTAATAAATATAATTAAAGGAGATTTTTTTCTCTATAGAATTAAATAGAATTGTCGCGTAAGTGCACCCATTATCACGATCGTGCAATAATGCACAAGCAATTTCTAGTATACATCAAAAGATAGGAAGAGAAGAAGGGAGGCAGAGATTTTTTTCTCTGCAAAATGATCGATCGAGTATCATTTTTTATGTGTTAATGAACTTTGCGTTAATATACGATTATCATATTGCATCAAAAAATATTTGTTAAATCAAAGGAAATTGTAGACCTGAAACACACGCTAATAAACATTAAACATTTTATTAATAAAATTATTCAAAATATTTACAAAAATTTCACAAATATTTCCAATCGAGATATTATTCTTTTTTTTTATTTATATTTTTTGAGATAATTATATTTTATATTAAATTTTTATATGTGTCTACCTTCAGAAATGCATTTATACATATATTTTAAAGTGCAGCAATATATATTTAAGGTGTTGAAGTAGATGAGAATCGAAAAGATTCGATGGTTAATCCCACGATGATAACCTGAAACACGTAGCAAACTATATTAATCATCTATACATACATATGTATGTATAGATGATTATATACATATAAAGTATGTATTGTTGTTAAAAAATTGTTAATAAAAATCTTTATAATTATTTAAATAAAACAAATATACCAAAAAAATTTAATGAAAAGTGATCTAATAAATAAGACGATTTTTATAGTCTCTTTGGTAAAGAACAACTTCCTATAATATTAAATTTATTATAATAATGTTAGAAATTATGAAATTATAAATAATATAATACGATACGTCAACGCTGATGTGTACTTGCCGAAGGACGAACGGGAAATGAGTAGATCATCGATTGTTTATCCTCGAAAGTCTCGAAAGTCTCGAATGTTCGCTCGACTGTTGGTCGTTTGTTTACATCTCGGGAACGTCTAGCTAGAACATACATACATATTAGTCATAGGATATACGTTAAATGTTGTGTTTATATTCTTATTCTCTTTCTCTCCCTTCTCCCCCTTCTCCATCTTTCCCAAACACACTTTTTTTCTTACATTCTTTTTATTCAATTCTTTATGGTATAAAAAATAGAAATAAGTTTACCTCGACGGTTATGAAAATAAAAGACCAAACACAATTATTGAACTGAGCGTATGTATTCGTGCTGAAATAAAAAATAAGATTGCATTAGTATAATAAAAATCAAAATCTAATATATGAGTGTGTAAACGTGTGTGTACGAATTATCTATACTGTATGCATACACATAGAAATATATCATATGTGTGATAAAAATTTAATTTAATAAGAAATACGAGCTATAAAGACGTAATAATAAAAAATAATTAATTAAAGCATCATTAGAAATAGTCAAAAGTATCGATATCGTTAAAATAAATTGGAAAATTTAATAAAATATTGTTAAGTAACTTTGATGAACGATTTGATGGGAAGCCGAGACACAGAGATAATTTATTTTCACTAATATCTTTTGAATTTTTTAATATTTCAGTTTGATAACACTAATGTATATAAATCTTGTGTATGGCTATCGTTTGATATATAATAAAAATTTATTCGTAAGAAAATACCTTTTAATTACACGATATTAACAGGACGATGAAGCTTCTCTGAGATCTTCACCACCGACGACGTGGAATGAACGCTGATTGGCTGTGTAAAAACGTTTTATCTAGGATAATATTCGAAGTTAATAGAATTAATCCCCTCCGATAAACATGTAAACAACTTTCGAAAATAAAACTGTCATAGATGATATCGAACCAGTATAACTGTGGATTTCGAGATAAAAGGTACGCATAACTTATACTTATTACATTTTAATTATAATATACATTTTCTATAATAATTTAACAATTATTTAGCATATGTCTACTACTCTAATGCACACTTCTAATATTAAGGATTGTTCTTACACGTATACATTGGTTTAAACATTACATTCTTTCTAACGTCATTAAAAATATAAAATAATTTCGATCTATTTTTATTTAATATGCTTTTAGATAAATGCTTCGATCCGATTGTCATTACTAGCTCTAAATAATTATTATAAAATGTCTTTATAACTTTCATTCTATTCAGATGAATATTCTATTAGATTTAGACGTGTAGGCACGCACATGCGCTTAGAATAAGATTTCTTAGAAGTGGTGTTAGTTCAACGAGAATAATATTCGAAATTAATAGAATTAATCCCCTTCGATAAACATGTAAACAACTTTCGAAAAAAAAACTTTAATAGTTTATTTCAAACCAGTCTAACAGTGGATTTCGAGATAGAAGGTACGCATAACTTATACTTATTACATTTTGAATATAGATATATAATGTAATTAGGCTTATCAAAAATTTCCGATGCACCAAACAATTATTCTGTAATAATTTTTAATCGAATATAATCCACACGTATGTACATATACTTATTAATTATCTAAATATAAAGAAATAAAAATGAAAATCGATCATTAGAAATAGAAGAGAGCTGTTCAAAAGTAGGTCACTGGTAAGAAGAATAGGTCAGCAATACAGAAGTAGGTCAGCTGTACAAAAATATAGAAATAATCCCATACGTACTGAATGTATTGAGAGAAAGATAGGCGAAGGTATACGTCCAAGTCAAACGAGCTCAACGTCGGTAATACTCGTGTATTTCTCGGTGAATTCTAGGAAATTCGTTATACATGAAATACAGAGAAAAACATTCCTTAATTACCGTCTTAGTTGAGCGCTAGAATGTTTTGTTTACGTTCGCCTGTCTCCGTCGCTCCTCGGCCGGTGTCGGCAACCGAACGTTGTTATTTCGTTGTTAGATTTGTATTTGTCCTTCGTGTATGTTCGGTACATGTCGTATGTATTCGTAACTAATTTTCATAATAATCATTAGTCTTCTTCGAGCGTCGGAAGGTGTAATAACAATATTATTTAAGTATGTGATTTATTTCGCGTCGCGTGTGTGTGTATTCTTCCTATGCAAGTGAGATGCATATACGTGAGTGAGTGTGGATACCTGCAGTTATGGATATGGATATGCAGCATTGGATACAAGGACAAAGTTCATCTAATGTAAGTTGACCAAAATATTGAATCTTTTTTAACATTTAATCGCACGTAGTAGGTTTAGCATTAAAAATATGTCAATAATTTTCGATAAAAAATCTAATAGGTATTCGTAATGTTGTAGAATTTTTTTAATCGGACATTGTAATGATACGCGTTCATAATTCACACGAATAACATTCGTTGCATCCATAGAACTGAAAGGATTTTAAAATATGATCAAGTGTCGGATTTATTTCACAATGATACATAATCAATTACTTCTCGGTTAGTTACTGCTCTATTCTTTTGACTTATTTTTCAAATAATCGAGTATTTTTCTTTTTTCTTTTCTAATATACAATCGTGTCTCGACTTTTTAAACGTAAATAAATTTTTCTCTATTAAAAATATAGTTCCTTGTTTCATATCAAGAACCTATTCTTTTCTCTGTTTTACTCATAATTAATTAAAGCATCTGAAGTATAAAATGATTATACCTAATATATATATAGAATAGATATTTGATTTATTTAATAAATGCCATCTAGCGGTGATGTTCTGAACTAAAATCCAGAAAGTTCGCATACCTCCACTATCATCATGTTCTCCTGATACAAATTTCTCATTTTTGTGTCTTGAGAAAACGATTGAAATCGCCGTGACTAGTGTATTCCCATTGAAATTCGAAAAAACGTCCAAATTTTTACTCGAGAGTATCTTATATTTTTCTTTTTCCTGTTTTTTTATAAGAGTCCATAAAAAAACGTCAAGAACTGAATAATATTAATTTGTTATAAGAAAAATTAAAATATATATAATTATTTTTATATAATAATTTTTTTTTAATAAAATATATAAAGAAAATTGCATCGAACTTATACTTCGCCTAATATTAACTTTTAAAGCCCCGTTTACTATGCAATACCATTATAGATACCTGTAGTACTTCGCAATCTATATGTCGATATTGAGAAATGAAGAAAATTGTTTTATCGGCACATATCTAATCGTAAATATGGAATTTATTTTACCAACTGATTTCTGCAAGTATAAAATATCTGCGAGTAATTCATGTAAGTCTCACGTAAACATAGTGACGCTATTCTACAACCGCTTAAAAAATGTCGTTTAATCTAGTGTCATAATTTGTATTTATTTGAATCAATCATGTGTATTTTATAGATTTTATAAACTTTAATAAACTTATTTATTTATTTATTTATTCTTATTTGTTGCTACTTATATATTAGTTTAAATTTATTTATGTAATAATTATTTATCAATACGTTAAATGTATTTTACAAATTTTTTAATCAAGTGATAATATGAAATGTCAAATTTAGTAAAATTTTAAATAATATAATAATATATATATATTTATATACATCTTTTATTAATAAATGTTCCAAGAACAAAACTAATTATATAGTGATGGTAATATGAAATCATCAAGAAACTCATCAACGCATTCCAAAATAAGAACTCGAAGTGACAGCATTCTGTTAAAACAAAATGAAAGTGATTTGGGAAAATATTTTAAAGACACTATATTGTTTTCAAGAAATTTAAGTAATTCAAATAAAAACTCATCAAAACCATTGAACGATACTAAAAATATACATATCCAAAATGAATCCAATCTTGATAAATATTTCAAAGAAAGTATTACGTTCTTCGAGAGCAAATCTAGCAGAAACATTTTACCAGAGATTTCTGAATCTGATGAAAAGAATTTGGAAGATAATATAAGTGTTGAGAAAATAAATAAAGAAAATAATGATGTAGAAAATGTAGAATGTGAAAATCAACGTATAAAATATCTAAATTTTAATCAACTGAACAGATCAAAACCGTTTTTGTATGTTGGAAATTATAATAAAAATTGTAAACAAAATGCAACAGATAATACAAGTAACCATATTGATATATCTCATTGTAAAGAGAAAATATCTGCTATTATTAGTTTTAATAGTAACAGTAATTTCAGTATGGAAGTATCGTCTAAGATTTGTACACAAGATCGATGTAAATTAGCATCTTGGGGTATACCATTGCTTATTCTTCAGGTACAAATATATTTAATAAATTTATCCTCATATTATATTATTATTTATTCATCTTAATACAAACTTAATAATAATAATCTTGCACATTACAGAAATATGAAGCAAAAGGAATATCAGAAATGTTTCCATGGCAAGTAGAATGCTTATCCAATCCTAAAGTAATCAATGAAAGAAAAAATATTATATATTCGGCTCCTACATCGGCAGGGAAAACATTGGTAGCTGAGATTCTTCTTTTAAAGGCAGTGTTAGAATGTAGAAAGAAAGTCATTTTTGTTTTACCATTTGTTTCTGTTGTAAGAGAAAAAATGTATTATTTTAAGGTAAATATTTTTAATATGATAACCATTGAGTATTAATAATATGAATGATATATGATTCAATTCTATTAGGATCTTTTATCAGAATGTGGGATTCGTGTTGAAGGATTTATGGGAAGTGTAAATCCACCTGGTGGATTTAAAGCTACCGACATTGCCATAGCAACTATAGAAAAAGCTAATTCTATAATTAATCATTTAATGGAAGAAGGAGATTTGTCTATGTTAGGTGGAATTGTAATAGATGAATTACATATGCTGGGTGATTCTCATCGTGGTTATCTTCTAGAATTATTACTTACCAAATTAAAATATATGAGTTTGCGGTAATTATCAATAAGGGTATTTGATTCTATAGATGACAACAACACAAAATATTATTTATTTTAATGTTACAGGAAAACAGATATTAACATACAATTAATTGGCATGTCTGCTATGCTTTCAAATCTGACCCTGTTAGCTGAATGGTTAGATGCAGAGTTGTATAAAACTGATTTCAGACCTATACCATTACACGAGCAATGTAAAGTAAGTAAATTTTATATTACACACAGTCCTTTAAATATATTCTATGTATAATTAAATTTATTTATTATTCGCAGATTGGAAAAAGTATATATGATAGCAAGTTAAAATTACTTAGAAATTTAGTATCGTCATCTGAGTTATCGATGGATACTGATAATATTTTGCAATTGTGTATGGAAACTATATCTGATGGTAAAAGTATTTTAATATTTTGTCCAACCAAGAATTGGTGCGAAAAATTGGCGTATCAAATAGCATTAACATTTTATAAATTAGGTAATTACTTAATACATTAATTAGTTGTTAAATTAATAAATAAAAAAATAAAATAATAACATGATTAATATTCGCAGGTCAACAAGATACATCGCTTGGTAACATTTTAAAGCAACAATTAAACAAAACAGCTATTCTTGAAACTATTGAACAATTGAAACGTTGTCCATGTGGGTTAGATAATTCCTTGAAAAATTCAATTTCATTTGGTGTTGCTTTTCATCATGCTGGTTTGACAATGGATGAACGCGATGTTATCGAAGGAGCCTTTAGGTATTATATAATATATAGAATTATTTAGTTGTTACTATTAAATCAATTTTGTTATTATAGATCAGGATCTCTAAGAGTTCTTATAGCAACATCGACGTTAAGTAGTGGAGTTAATTTACCTGCAAGAAGAGTCATTATTAGGTCTCCAATGTTTGGTGGTAAAGTACTGGATACTTTGACGTATAAAGAAATGATTGGAAGGGCAGGTCGAATGGGAAAAGACACCGCAGGTATATCTTCTTTTTTTTACATAAATTATTTTGTTAACAACGAAGAATAAGATACATAGATGCTTATAAATTTTTTACAGGGGAGAGTATTTTAATATGTAAACCGAATGAACGCAAAGCAGCAGAATATTTATTGTCAGGAGAATTAAAACCGATAGAATCATGTTTGGAAGATTCTAATCCTTTAATCAGAACACTTTTAGAAGCTATAGCTAGTGAAATAGTATATACGAAGGCTGATCTTGAACTTTATATAAATTGCACTTTAGCAAGTATAAATAAAAAAGATGTTATGACAAATTTATCAACTGATGCAATTAAATATTTAATGGATAATGAATTTTTAATGTAAGAGTTGCTAAATATTTATTATAATATATTTTTATATGATTGTGAGATTCTCTTTAATAGAATATATATTATAGATTACAAACTACAGAGCAAGAAGAAAGATGGGTTGCAACGCCTTTGGGAAAAGCATGTCTCTCTGCATCCATCTCACCAATAGAAGGATTATTTTTATTTGAAGAATTACAAAAAGCCAGGAGATGTTTTGTTTTAGACACCGAATTGCATGTCGTTTATTTAGTAACTCCAGTGAACGATGGTAGTCAGATATCAACAATAGATTGGATGATATTTCTAGAATTATGGAAATCGATATCGGAAAGTGAACGAAGAGTTGGTCAACTTATAGGTGTAGAAGAACGTTTTTTAATGTCAGCTATCAGAGGAATTGTAAAACCAGGAAAGCTAGTAAGCATATATATTTTACATTAATTAATTTAAAAGAAATATACAATTTCGTTATGTATAATATTATTAATAATTTTATTATAAATTTATTTATACTTTTAGCTGAGAATACATAAACGGTTTTACACAGCCTTAGCTTTACATGATTTGGTACGAGAAATTCCTTTAAATACAGTTTGTAGAAAATATAATTGTTGTCGTGGAGTACTGCAAAGTTTACAACAAAGTGCTTCCACATTTGCTGGTAACATTAAATTATTTTTTTTTTATATAAATATAATATAACTAACTAAATATATTCTTTTATCTTTATATTAGGAATGATTACACAATTTTGTAAACAACTTGGTTGGGATTGTATGGAATTATTGGTAGGACAATTTAAAACGCGCCTACAATTTGGTGTATGTAGAGAATTATTAGATTTGTTGCGTATTTCTATGTTAAATGGATTACGAGCAAGGAGTTTATTTAAACAAGGAATTACTACGGTAGCAGATTTAGCTATTGCTAATATTCTTGACATTGAACGAGCATTGTATAAAGCACTCCCATTTGAAAGGTACACATTAGTCTATATTGAATTTTTAATTAACACGTTTATTACACCATTCTCACATATTTATGATGCACCGATTTCCATTGAGCTACAATTGGAAAGTAGTAAACATGTTAAATTAATTTATTTATTTATAATAAATTATATTATTAATATTTGTATGCGTAATTATTATTATTACAGTGGAAAGGAACACGACGGAGAACATGAATTGGAAACCATTACTAGAAATAAAATGAGAACTGTATTCGTTACAGGAAAAGATGGTCTTACACCTTATGAAGCTGCTGTTTTATTAGTCAAAGAAGCTAGGATATTAATTCAGGTTAATTAAATCAAAAATTATGAATAATAAATACAAAACTATTTACTTATTTTATATTATTTTTTACAGAACGAATTAGGTTTACAAACTATGCCATGGTCATATAATAATATCACAGACTTTGATACTACATCTAACAGTAATAATCAATCTAATTTATCGAAAGATGTTGCTGTAAAAAATGATAATACAAATGAGAAGATAAATAACATGAATATTTCAGAAAAAAAAATGGAAGATACAGATAAAAGTGAAAAGAATTCTTCTTGCATTAATTCAAGCGTAGGTGTTTCTGCACCACATAAACAAAATGAGATTACAGAGCATATTAATATAATGAATAAAAATTTGGAAAATAAATCGCATTGTTCGAAAGATTTAAATACTGCAGAAATGAATTTTATTCGAAGTAATACTCCTGAAGTAGTAATCGATATTGAAAATAGACGTGACAGCGAATCATTTGTTACTTTTGATAAAAAAAGAATTGAAGAAGAAAATAATATCGATGGTAATAATTTATTAATGTATTGTAAGAATAAAAATCTAAACGAATCTGAAAAAAATATGAAATATTCTGCTTCAAGAAGTCCTAGTTTATTCGATGAAAGTTTAAATATTGATACGCAATTGTACAATGCACTTGAAGAAAATATCGTCGGTGCTTCAAATCTCTCTTCATACATAAGTTATAACATAACACCTAATAAAATGAAAAATGAAACAAATACGAAGAATCCAAACAAGTTATTAAATCACGAAGTCAAAAATAATTTGCCAATGGTAGAATCAAATTTAAATGCAAAAATTGTATTGCAGAAACTTTCTTTTTCTGGTACACAAGTAAAAGATAAAACTGAGATGATAATATGGAATGATGATTCCTGGAATGAATCCAAATTATTATTGAACAAAATTGATAAATTAAATAAAGAAAATATAGAAGTTTTAAATAACAGTGTTAATAATATGAAAAATATAAACACCGTATCAAAAAGTAACGATCAAAAAAATAATATAGAATCATGCAATCATATTATCGAACAAGATGTTAACAAAATATCATGTAACTACAATTTACGAAAACCTTCCAATAAGAAATTTCCCATAGCAAAGGAAACAACTTTAAATCTTGATCGTAGATTATCATTAAATTCTAATAATTCAGATGTAATAATGGCTTCCCCAACAGAAGCTCAAACAAAATTAAAATTAATGAAGATACAGAAAACCCCTGTTAAAGTTTATAGAGATAAATCACCAAAGTCTACAACTCCGGTTGTTAATAACAAAAACATATCAAAAACTATTAATAGTAACATAATGAATAAAACTAAACCAAAATTAAGACAATTATTAGAACGAAACATTCTTGTTGGTGCAAATTACAGTTCGGATAGCATTGCATCAAACTCCTCGGATGAAGAAACGCCAATAAAAAAAGCAAAAATAGTTAGAGGATTTAAAACATCTCTACCAGTCATTAAAACAAGTTCATCGCGTGTCAAACAAATTAAATCAGATGTACAAATAAATTTATGTTCTCATAAAGTAGAACATATAGATGAGAATATTGATTGGAATACATTAAATATCGTTAAAGTTGGTAGCGATAAAGCAACGTTTAATTTATTTAAACGTGAAATTATGAAAAATAAAAGTATTGCATTGGCTTTACATAGTGAATCTTACGTAAACGAATGTAACAGTATAGGAAATAAAATTATTAATTCAACTACCGATGTTAAAAACAAATCAAGAAAAATTGAACAATTCATCAATGAAAATAAGAAAATTTGTGGCGCAGCTATTTCTTGGGAAAAAAATATTGCATATTATATTTCATTTTGCGAAATGAAAGGTATTTTCTTGTTTCTTTAGAAAATAATTCTTTTATAGTTATTTTATATTGATTATATATACAGAATTAAATTTATTTTATGTTACAGATTTAAAAGTATCGGTTAAAGAGCAAATAAACTTCTTTAAAGAATTACTTTCTAACACATCATTATATATAAGATGTTTTTCAACCAAGAAGTTGTATAAAACATTGTATCATTGTTTCCAAGTACCAGCCACTTGTAGATTTCTAGATCCTTATACTGCGGATTGGTTGTTGCGTGGTAGTATTTCTGATCAAAAGTGGAACGAAATGGTAAAATTTAATTTAATTCTCCTTCCACCCTAAAAGAAAAGAATGTGTAATATGTTCACTACCAATGTTGTTATTAGTAGACAATGGTTGAGATTTCTTTTTTGTGGCACGGTAGCGAACGTGTTAAGAAGAAATTTGAAAGAAAATATATTTAATAGGTGTTGGAGTATTTTCCTTTAGGATCCTTTATAGTAAAACACTTCGATGCTAAAACAGACATGAAAAGTAAATTACCATTGGAATTTAAAGCATCCACTAAAGCTGTCCTTACATGGCACGTTATGGAAACATTATTAAACAAATTGGAAGAACTCTGTCCAATATTAATTTATACATTTAAAGGTAAAACGTTTGATTTTTAATTTTGTAAAAATAAATAATAAAATTGGGTATATATTTCCAGAAATTGAGATGAGATCTATTACATTGTTAGCTCGCATGGAGTTAACAGGATTTGGTATAAATTTAAAATCTTTGCAAGAATTATCACGCGTTATAGAAGTTGAAATGTCTTCTTTGGAAGAACGTGCGTTTTCTTTGACGGGACGAAAATTTAATTTTTCATCGTCCAAAGAAGTCAGCCAGGTTCGTATAAAAATTATTAATCTATTATAACACAAGTGATTTAAATTATAAATAATATATTTTTAACATAGATTTTGGGATTATATAAAGGGAAAAAAATAAGTACCAATAAAGCAGTTTTAGAACAACATAATAATCCAATCTCTAATCTTATTATTTCTTGGCGTAAACTAAACACAACTCAAACTAAGGTAGACAAACGATTTAATTTACATTATATATATCATATTTCATAAAATATTATATACTTTGTTAAGCTTAATTGAAATTTTTTAATAGATCGTTTATCCGTTATTAAGTCTTGGCCAAAATAGTTTAAGAATTTATGGCGACTCTGAAACTTCCACATTAACTGGAAGAATTTCTATGCACGAACCAAATTTGCAAAACGTACCTAAAGATTTCAATTCAGAAGATAATAGTTTTGTAATAAGCGTTCGTATGGCATTTATACCAATCGAAGGAAACGTTTTATTGTCAGCAGATTATTGTCAACTTGAATTAAGAATATTAGCTCATTTTTCTAAGGATCCGATACTTTGCAATATTCTATGCAAGGAAGGTGATATTTTTAAAAATATTGCTGCTACATGGAATAATGTATCGGAAGATCAGGTATAATTAATTTAAATCATTCGCTTATTTTTATTATTATTGCAATTATTTACAATCATTGATATTATTTGTATATTTAGATTGATGATAATACACGACAAAATACTAAACAATTGTGTTACGGTATGATTTACGGTATGGGTGTTAAAACATTAGCAGAAAATTTAAAAGTAACCGAAACGGAAGCTAAAAAATTTTTAGAATCTTTCATAAATGCATATCCAGGAATAAACGTATGGCTTAAAAATGTTAATTTAGAAGCACATAAAAATGGATACATTACGACACTCATGGAAAGACGTAGAATGCTTCCTGGTTTAAGAAGTACTAATTTGTATGAAAAAGGTAAATTTAGGGACAATTAAAAAATGTTTAATTTACAAGAATAATAAAAATATTAAATATATTTTAGCGCAAGCGGAAAGACAAGCAGTGAATACTAAAGTGCAAGGTTCTGCAGCAGACATAGCAAAACAAGCTATGATTAATATAGAAGACAGAATACAAAACGAATTTCCAAACTCAGCGATTGTCATACCAAAAACAGGAATTAAACAGAAATTAAGAAAACAGCGAAAAGATGACAATTTAAGAGGTGCTTATTTAGTACTACAACTTCATGATGAATTATTATATGAGGTAAGAATGATTAGGTATATATTATTAATTTAAAAAAAACTTTATACAAATTATTTTCATTAAAATTTTAATTTGATTTAAGGTAAATATAATGGATCTAAATAAAGTAGCTTTAATAGTTAAAGAATCCATGGAACAAGTATGTCAACTCGCAGTACCGTTACCGGTAAAAATAAAAGTTGGGCCTGCATGGGGTGATCTGAAGGAGTATCATATTTAATTTTTTAGCTACTATAGTAGCGTACAGTGCCTAAGAGGTAAATTATTAATAATTATCCAAAAAAATGCGATAATTAATAAGATAAAATAATATTTTATATGATAAGATAAATCTTATTATACACACGATTGAAGTTAAACTATAATTATTAATATTTATTTTATTTTTTAACTTATTTAAAATATATTCACGTTATATGAAAAAATTATTTTATTTAATCATGAAATTGAAAATCATATTTACAACATAAATAATCTATCGAATATAAAAAAATATTATATATCATATTGTTATACACTAGGATTGATGAAAATGTAATTAGAATATTTTATATATACTTTTAATATATCAAAATTGAAATAAATCATATTAAAAAATATATTGCCTGCTACAGGAATATAAAAATATTTCTAACGTAATTATATCGTATCGCAGGGTGGTGCTAACGATTGATGTAACTTCATTACAGCTGTTTGTACTATTTGTTGAAAAGTTTCATCATCTTTGCTGGTAACTTCTAAGTTTAATAAATCTATATGAGCCTTTTTACCATCGACGGTTACATATAACTTTTCTCCTTTGAAAATTTTAGGAACAGAGTCTTCTCCAAACATTTCTTGCAACATTTCAATAAGACATTCTTTGAAATGCATTCTATCCATTTTAGTTGGTGCAGGTAACATTTTAGGAGGTTGTTCCATCATCTCGGCTTGTAATATTGCAGTCAAAACAGAGTCAGCATACATATCGTTAACTGGCGTTGCCACCCATTCCATCATAACAATTTTACCGTCGATGATTACGTCGATATTTTTAAATACCCTTAATTTTTTATCATCTATAACTTCTAAATTGCCAGCTATTTGTGTTAAAAGATGTTTCAATACGGATAACGAAGCAGAGAAATAAACGCTTTGCCTTTGGATAACTTGACTCATACTCATATCTGTATACTTGGATAAATCACAAGGAGCTAACATGTGGTAATTAAAATTACGTTTGACCAAAACACCAGATAATTTTTGTCCTGGATTAGGTGTTTCCATCGCTAACGTGCCCATAACTTTAGCAGTTTTTTCTCCTCTAAAATATAATTCTACGGCAACCGTATTTCTAGGATTATGAATTTCCATAGAAGTATTAGGGTCATCTTCATATTCACGTTGCAGAGCAGCCTTTAATCTTCCCATTTCATTCTGTTCCCCATGTACGAGTACTACATGTGGTGGCTTCAAAATACGTATAAATTCTGATGTTTGTTGATAATCAGTATGAGCAGAAAATGATATGTAATCTACAGACATTTTTAACTGTAATTTTTGCCCAGACATTGTTGTAATTTCTTCTGGTTCGGATAAAATAGTTTTAGCTAGTGTACCCTCCACGCAGTAACCAGCTATTATAACACCGTTCTTAGCATCTGTACACCAGGATTCAAATAATTCCCTCGATAAACCACTTTGCATCATACCAGGAGATGCCATAACAACACATGGTCCAATATCCTCAAAATGGTCTATACCCTTTAAATTAGAAATGTGTTTGAATACAAAAGGATTGTTAATAGCAATCTGTCGTCTAATTTTATCATTCATTGCATTAACGTATGTTTGATAAACGGCCATACATTTTTTGGCCAAAGAAGATGCGTAATAAATTGGAATTTCATGTAATTCAGGATGTTGACTCCAATACTCGTCCAAAATAAGAAGAAGTTCTTGCGCTCTTCCTAACGCAAATACTGGTATCAAACATCTACCACCACGATTAACTATTTCATGAACTAGATTAGTAAATCTTCCTTCTCTATCTTCCCTCTTCTCATGAATATGAGTTCCATAAGTAGACTCTGTTATTAATACATCTGGATGAATATTTGGTATTTCTGCAGCCATTAAATGCCTGTCCTCTTGACGACTAAAATCTCCCGTATATAAAATCTTGACACCAGCTATTTCAATCATGAACATGGCAGCGCCTAATACATGTCCAGCATTGTATGCCCAAAATTTTATACCAAAGACATCTTTTTCTTCATGAAAATTAATAGTTTCTATTTTATCCATACTAGTTTCTAAATCTGATTCTGTGTACAACATTTGTTCAGTAGCAATGTTACTAACTTTGATATAATCAGATAAAAGCCAACGATAAATCGCTTTAGTTGCATGCGTCATGAAACAACGTCCCTTGAAACTTGTTTTTTGTAGGAACCACGGTAATGCACCGCAATGATCCAAATGAAAATGTGAGATCAATAATAAATCTATTTCATCTGCTTCAACTAAATCTACAAATGGTAGAGCATCCATACCTGATAATCCTGGATGTATACCGCAATCCAACATTATTTTTTTTCCTTTGAATTCCAACATAATACATGATCTTCCAACCTCTTGACCAGCACCAAGTGGCCGAATTGAAAGTAAATCACTTTCCTCTGCCGGGACTTGTGTATCAGGTTTTCTTTTCGAACTCATTCTTTTAAAATTATTTGTATCGTTTAATTTATAATATTTTAACTATTTATAAAAAAAAAACAAAAAAACATTTGTTTAAAGTGATACAAACACTTTAGGTTATGTTTAACAATGACCATAAAGTATACAACTTAATAGATTGAAAACTTTCATTGGTTAGTACATCATTAATTTGAAATCAAATTTCGCGCCATTAACACAAGAATCAATTTTTGCAATGGCGACAAGAGTGAATTTTATTTAAAAAGAAGAAACCTCAAAAAAATAAATAAATAATAAAGCGTACATTAATAATTTCTTTTCTCCATACAGGTAGTTATTATTAACGTAATCTAATTAATGTCGTTTTTATTTAACACTTTTGTTAAGTTGTTCCATAATAATTTATACAGCATAACCTTAAAAAATGACATTAATTATTATTGAACCTGATAAAAAAATACTAAAATATATAAAAGTATAATAAAGCAAAAGAAATATTTATATGTATGTATGAAACTTACATAAAATCTCAAATTATTTCAAAGTGATAAAAAAATTAAAAGTACTCATGTTTTATTATTAGCAGAATCTCTGTGTAAATACTAATCTGATATTATATTGTCACAACACACTTATAAAATCTGATTTGTTTAGCACATAAAAGTTATTGAATTAAATTAAACAATTCCATTTAATTTCCATATGAATAATTTCAAAATATAATAATATTGGCTTAATTTTTTTTTTTAAACAAAACCATGTTACACAATTAATATTTAACTTTATTGCATTATTATTGTAGATGTTCATGAAAATATAATAGTGAAACATGAGATCATCAATATTCTTCTTAAAATCTAATGGTATTCTTGTGTCTAATACTTTTTTCTTTTTTTTTTGTTAAACCATTGTGAAAAATTATAAACAATATCAACTTCATAGGTTTTTTTAAAACTTATAATTATATTTTCAAATGTAAACATGGGATATATTTATAACATATTTGATTAATGAAAAAATGAAAAAAGAATGAGAAAACAAAAAAAAACAAAAAAAACTTATTTAAAAAAGTACCTCAATATACATCACTTTTATTAAGGTATACACATGCTGATTTATTATTTTTTTTTTTTACGATAATGATTAGTCTATTTTTATGTTCACGCTTTTATCATGAACAAATTACGATATTCAATTGGCTCTACTATAAAATAGAATTAATATACATATTTACATTATTTACATGTAGTATTCGTTGGGAATACATATTTTAACTAAACAATTGCACACTTGGACGTCGATGTTGGTTGGTTGTACAGGTGGGTTATTTATTTATTTTTTTTTTTTATTTTTTTTTTCTTATACACACCGCCTGAAATTGTCAAAGTTTTCGCATATTATATTTGTATATATAATAGCTTTTAAAAGATCTCTTTTTTTTTTCTTTTTCTTTTTTTTTTTTTTTTAGTAATAATAATAATTATTATTATTATTGTTTTGCCTGTACAAGTATAAAATCACATATTGAAGCATGTCGAATTGAATTGATATACATAAACATTTAATAACATTAAAAATTACATGTGCGATAAATAGAAATAACAAAATAATCGATAAGAATTTAATAATAACATAAATAAAACATTTATATTTGAATTAAGTTTATGCATAATTATGTTCGCGTTTAAAATCTTTTTTAATCTGAGGTCATTATCATTATCGTTATTATTATTATATTATTATTATATTATTATTATTATTATTATTATTATTAATATTATTAATGTTATTATTATTATTATTAATAATATTATTATTATTAATTTATTTATTTTTTTTTTAATAAAGTTTATATATATATATATCCAACGTAACATAATACATAATATATAAAATTTGGAATTCCATATTCTGTTGTTAGTTTTTGTTACTTCGATAACATTGTACAACGACAATATGCACTATTCAATTGGCAGTGCAATTAATAGTAGAAATTAGAATGAATAGATTTGACATTATCTATTTTGTTTATTCTTATAATGTTTGATATATGTATTTATTCAAATAACTTTGAATTTCATTGCTCTGTATTACTCTCTCTCTCCCTCTCCCATCTCTTTTCTCACTCTCTCTCTCTCTCTTGATCTTTTTTTTTAGATAGAAATTATTAAAATTATCTAAATAACATTCTTCGCAGAGCATATGATAATCCTATTGTAAAAATGATTTGAAATATACATATAATTTTTGTGGGGGGGGCAGAAAAATTGGAGAGATATGCAATATTTAATATATATGCGATTATACATATATATATATTTATACACAAACATATATATATATATATATATATATATGCGATTATACATATATATATACATATACACACAAACATATATATATATATATATATGTATAATTATGATTGAATAATATTTGTATCGGAGAGTAATACAAAGAACCAACATCGATCAGTCTTGGAATTAGAATTACCAATAAAAAATCACCTTTATATGTTGCAAAATATATAAATATAGAAGAATAACAACTAAGATTCATATATATCGTATATGATAGTCTGTTTAATGATAGTTAACTAATAAGCCCATTTTTGCGCAATGAACAGAGAGCGCAATTATTAAACGTGGGCTATCTGTCTCACTTATTACAATTGGGGGGGCCATCGACGACGATGTGCAAACTTTAACATGCACACTTTCATGAAAAATAGTCATCGTAAAAAAATTACTTACAACGATCGACACGTAAAAGAGTTGCAATATTTGTTTTGTTATTTTTCCTTTTTTTTTCTCCTTTTTTTTACGCAATAATTAATTATCGGTTAATTGGTTTTTTATTTTTTTTTTATTTATTATGAAATAGATAATAACTATTAGTTGGCAAACGCGATTCATCTGTAGCCTTTTCTTTCATCATTAAAAGGAACTACTTGAGGCTTTGAGACACAATTATTAGTCAACCTTTCTTTTTTCTTTTCTTTCCTCTTTCAGAAAACAAACTTCTTTTTATCCTATTATATGTATATATTTATATTGTATATGTTGTTAGAGTCTGAAGTCACCATTTTTTTTTCTCTTCTTCAAACAAAATTTCTTTATCCTATTATATATAGTTAAAGTCTGAATTCGCTAGATCTTTTTAATCGTTCCTTGATAAAATAAAATAAAATTGTTACATGATAAAAAAAAATTTTCTTAGTAATGACAAATATATACTAATTTTCAACATTCTTTCTAAATAAATTAGAAATAAATAATTTAATGATAAAATTTTTCTTGAAAAGGACTTTCACAGACAAAATTATATTAATATTATTAATTTAAATCAATAATTAAATTCAATTAAAATAGATCCAGCGTTGCAGACTAGTTGATACCGTTATAATACTTAATGAAAATCTAAAATTCATTAGTTTTCAGTATTTACAGGCTCGCGTGCATGATGAATTCTTACGTGTTTATTGTGATTAGACTTCGTACCACTTGATTTACCACAAATGTGACACGTGTAAGGTCTTGCTCCTGAGTGCACTCTTAAATGTTCTTTTAGATAATAAGATCTGTGGAAAGTTTTGTTGCAAACGTCACACGTGTATGCCTTGTTTTCCTCGTGTTCTTTGACGTGTCTTAAACAGTTATATTTTCTAATGAACTGAGCTCCACAGTAATTACACGTATATGGACGTACGTTTCGATGAGAATTCATATGAGCCGTATAATCACTGTGTCGATAAAATGCTGCGCTACACTGGTTGCACTTGAATGGTTTAGTGCTACGTGCTGCATGAGTCCACTTGTGCAATTGTAAATTCCATTTGGTACTAAAAGCCTTGGAACATACCTGACATTCGTACGGCTTTTCACCATTATGGACACGCATGTGAACAGCTAAGGATGATCTCAAATAAATACATTTACATATTGGACACTCGACATTTTCGTTTTCTCTTTGAGCATCAGGAACAAATCTCCTATTGTGAGCACGACGCATATGACGTGTTAAACTAGCCATATGTATGAATCTTTCATTACAATATGTGCATGCCTTAGGTTTCTCGTCGTGCGTCTCCTTATGCCAAGCTAATTTTTTCTTCGTATGGAATATTTCTCCGCACTGACATATGTAGTCTTTTAATTTCTTTTTAATATTAAGATGATGTCTATTCTTGTGCTGTGTTAAATTGGAATATCTACGAAATGTTTCATTACACAAATTACATTTAACAGGGGCATTACCTGTATGTCCATTGGTATGTTCATCTAATTTTTGTTTAGTTAAAAATGCCTTATCACATAGTGAGCAAGGGAACGGCTTGATTCCTAAATGTCGTTTCATATGTAACTTATAATTTTGTTTTCTATAAAAGTATTTGCCACATTGTCCACACTCTAATGGATGTATTTTTAAATGAGCATTAAACAATACAACCGATGGAAATTCTTCGTTGCATATTACGCATTTAGCCTGTTCACGAATACGTTTGGATACTTCAACTATATGCATTCTCCTATGATGTAATTGTAAAGCTTTTTCACTACTAAATCGTTGATTGCATAATCCACATGTTACTTCTACCGTAGAAGGAATCATCAAGTTTTCTCCTTTCTGATCTATCTCTATTTTTGCTACATCTGGTTGAACTGGTTGAAGTTGATGTAATAATGGTTGTTGTTGATGATACGTTTGTTGTACGTGTAACCCTGGTACAAAAATATCATCAAACACATTCATACGACCATCTAATAATTTAATATCTTTAACTTCTGGTGCTTCCATTGCATCTCTACTACCGCTAGGTCCAGATTCTTTGTGCACCATTGTACTATGTACTCTACGTTCTTTAGGACAGTCAAATACTTCAGGGCAATGTGAGCACTTAAATGTCCTTTTGGTAGGCGTCTTCCTATCACGATCTAAGAATAAGCAAGATGTAAAATGTGTTGCTAAAGATCGACTATCTAACAATGGACCACTAATTTCATTGTCCGATCCTTCAGATTCTTCCCAACTTTCTCTTGCCATTAGATCATAAGAAGTTGACATTCTTGAAGATTCTTGGCCCATATAAACCTGTTGCATAAATAAATTAGAATTATTTTTTATATCATAAAATTACCAAAATATAATATACATTAAAAAGTATTAAAAATAAATATATGAAAATTAATAAAAAGATAATTAATAAAGATAATGACCTGCCAAGCAGATTGTTCTGTACAGCCATTGCTTTCTTGTTCTGATAATTCTCCTCTGGGTGGCATAGTCTCGTCAGCTCGCATATTAACACTTTTGACTTCCTCATCGATACCTGCACCTCCTTCGCTACTGGCCATAGATTGTTGACTCGTTGCACTAACTGCTTTTTGTGATGATTCACTTATAAATGTACTAGGAACTAAAATTTGAAGTCCATCAAACTCAAAAACGTTCATTGGACCAGCATGAGCATCTTCGTTAATATTAAGAAGTTCCATTGACTGTTTTTGAATACTTGATTTGTTAGAATGATAATTCTTTGATTCAGTGCTTGTAGTTGGATTAATAGATTCGGATAAATTTAAAAGGCTATGATTTTTGTTATTAGGTAACGAATAAGAATCTTGTATTAAAACAGGTTGTTGAGAATGAATAGGTGGAAATAGACTAACGTGTTCTGTTATTACAGATTGATGATAAACTTGATGAGAATTGTCTCCTTTCTTTTCCACATTTTCACATATGTTCCCTTCGTATTTATCTACTTTGACTTCTTCTTCAATTTGAGGACAACCAATAGGATCCTTTTCCATTGTAACTTCATCTAAATCGTTACTTTCCTCATCGTGACATATACTATCTGCATCCATATGACAAAATGAATGTACAGATGCAGGAGAACAAGGTTTACTTAAATCTTTTCTAACTCTTAGTCCTGATATACCACTAATGGCAGACAATGGAGTATGAGATCTAACACCATCTGAACTTTCGCCATATTTCGTGAAAGGTGTATGAGGACTAGGTATTGCTTCTATTTCCATATCTGTTTCATCAAAATTATTTTCAGTCACATTCTTCTCTTCTTCTTCTTCCTCTTCTTCATCTTGCAACGCGGTAGCATCAAATCCAGCAGGATAAAAATTGAGAAATTCATTCGACCCATATTCAGAGCGTACTGAATACGTTCTAGTTGATTTCTTTCGTATTGCTGGTGAAGGTGGAGCAGACAAACTCTCCTTGTAATGATATAAAATATAATTTTTGTCAGATTTTTCTTTTACAAATATTTTTGGTTCTTCTGTTATATCCATTACTATATGACATTCATTGACATCATCGTTATTATGAGAATTCGGAGCAACATCTACTATATCAGGAGTTATTATTTCTTCGTCTGTGTGAATCAACGAATCTTCCTTTTTTTCTTCTTCCTGCTGTACATCACCCTCCTTGGTTGTAGAATTATTAAATTCTGATTCCATAATATTGATTAATAATTGTTCCAATTGTTCAACCTCTGGTTGTACTATATCTTTAATTGTTTCTATAGCAGGAACTTCAGACGGGACAGATTCGTTTTCGCTTTTTTCTTTTTCTTCGGTCAAAGATTTATCCTCTTCTATTTTTTCTTCATCAATATCCAAAGTGCTTTCCAATACACCTTGAGGATTTACATCGAGTTTACTACTATCATCTTTGTATTCTTGATCAAACCTTTGTGTTTCTGATTGTTCTTCGTAATGAGTAGATTTGCATTGTACGATAGAAGCAACCATGTGCATAGTTTCTCTTTCATCTATGTCGGGCAGTACGCTTTCAGCATTGTCGTCGTCTTCGTTTTCGATGTTACAAGTTATAGTTAAAGATCTAGGAATGGTATTGTATTCATGTTGCACATTACTTTGATCCTGAATAGTATTATTTTGTATTTGTTGTGCATTATGTTCTAATTGAATTCTATTATTATCATTTCCATCTTGTTGCATGGAAGTATTATTGTTGGATATTTCAGGTGATGCAGGGAAATTAATGTCAGGCAAATCATGTTCGTTTTCTACTTCTGACTCTGGCAATATTTCAGGTAAAATCTGTTTAGGTTCAGAACTATTAACAGGTACAGTGATGGTGGTAGTCCTGTTATTAGTTTCACTAGACATATTAACCACAGGTCTCATCCTAGTGGTATTAGGAATGGCTGCAACCGGAGAGATCATTTGAACAGTAGGTATCTGTTGCTGTTGATACATACCATAAGGATTATACAACATTTGCATCATCTGATTAGTCTGTGGTGCCATTGCGTACTGCGGTATCATCATGGTCCCATTATTGACAAATTGTTGATAACTAAAGGAGGCGAACTGAGGAGGCATCATAGTACCAATAGGTGGACATTCAAATATAGGCCCTATGGGGTATGGTGACTGTGCAGCAGATACATGTGCAGTAGTCTGTTGTTGTTGTTGTTGTATGTGTTGTTGTGGTGTATTCTGTAGTGATTGTATACTAGAAGTAACAGAAGGTATTGAGATAGCAGATTGAAGTTGTTGCGTCTGAGAGCTTGCTTTAATGAGTGCATCTATGACCTGTTCCTTGGGATGTGTATCCAAATGTTTTTGAAGGCTAATACCTTCACGCAAATAAAGAGTACAAACAGGACAGGCCAGGACCCCCCCCTGGGGCGGATGGACCCCCCGTTGTTGGGTTACCAACGATGCCGATATCCATTGTGGTTAACGTGGTACGTCACTGATAGAAATCTTTCAAACTTTAAACGCGGCAGGTCACTTTAAAAAGTGACTAATTCGATCGGTGACAGTACAAAATAATGAGATCGTGTTAAAGCCGGCTTTATTATTATGAGCTTTAGCAATTACGTGAGATATATAGATTTGTCTCTTTCTCTCTTGTCTAGTTATCTCGTACCGCGTTAGTCTTGGCCGGCAGCGGGCGACTCGGGTCGCATTTCTCGGGCCTTGGATCAGGCCTCTGGACTCGCTCGGACGCAACATACCCAACACGGTGTTGAAGCAAGCTCTGCCCCAAAAATATCGACGTCCATGGCTGCCTTCTTCTTGGGTCTTGCGATGGAGTTACCAGCACAGCACTCGGCGAACAAATCGATATCCGTGTTAAATCGCCAAGCCTCCCCTGCGCTACTCCTTATTAAATTACACCTGCACGTACCACGTAGGGTCTAACACAGTCGGTCGAACAAAGCCGGCCCGATCCTCCACCACCACCACAATGTTAACTTTATTAAAAATCCTCCTTTAATCTTTACTGATTGATTATCAAAACGACATGTTTTTAGTCTCCATTACTATTTCCCCCAAAAACACAACATAAAACAGCGACGAACAGTAGTATTTCGCCAGGGAATTAGAGCAACAAGAAGTCTTTGCCTGGTGAGCATCGCGCGCCCCCTTGCAGATTCCCACTACAGACACAGCCCTGCCTTACTCACTCGGTGGACGGAACCTACCGATTATAAACACCTGTTTTCTATCCTACCGACAGGTCACACTGCATATAACCTTCAGGGACGTACTTACTATCATTTGCATCATCCCCCTTACTTCTCAATGCAGTTTATATTCTTTTTTCTTACTTTATCTTATAACTTTTTAATATTTTTTTTTATCAACATTTTATTTTCTCTGCTTCCTTAAACTGTTTCATTTTATTATTTTTCTTATTAACAAATATTCTGGAAAAAATTAAAAAATATTAAATATGAAATTATCGATAAAATTTATACTAGAATTAAAAATATAAATGTTTTCTTATTAAATACTCTTCTTTTACATTATTATTGTATTAATTACGGCATTCTTGTGTGTACGGCCTTGAATATTATTATGACAAAAAGGTAATTGTGAATGCATAGAGGCGAACAGGAAAATGGTGTTAGCTATTTGTTTAACAGCGCCCTCACTTCGATTAACTAATCATATTTAAATATATACAAAGCGATATATATATAATTAATATTATAGTATGTAAGATAATAATTATTGATATTAATAATTATAGTAATATCAAATTCCTTAAATTACATTGTATTGATAAGTAATTAAAACAATTTCTTGTCGAATCATTCTTCATTAGTAATCATCGGCCATGTTGGTAAACTGAAATGCGGGAGTTTTCAAATTTAAATTGTCAACTAATATTTAAATACATCTATACAAAACAATACATATACACAATTAATATTATAGCATGTAATATAATAATTATCGACATTTATTATTAAAAATAATAATACTAAATTTTTTTAATTACAGTATATATTGATAAGTAATTAAAACAATTTTTTGTCGAATCATTCTTTATTAATAATCATCGTCTATGCTGACAAATTGAAATAGCGCGAATTTTTAAATTTAAAAGTCCATAGATTGTATTATTTTTTATTTCATACATAAATATATTGTAATATATTTCATTATATCTAGTAAATAAATTAAATAATATTAGATATATATATATATATATATTCTATTTAAATTAGGCCAAATAATATACATATATTTAATTCTGATAATGAAATGGGGGCGCTGTATTTCAAATACTTCAGCAGTGTGTCGCATCTAAAATAAATCTATATCACCAATTTCTCCCTCCATTCCCATTTTACTAGATTGGTGATAATAAGCAGTATTATTTTCCTTCATGTTTAATCGTGATTTGTAATTAATCATAATGATCAATCTATGTTAAAGAAGAAATTTAAAAAATAACATTTGTCGTGCTTGTGTACAAAAAATTGATTTTGAAAATACTTTAAAACAGATTTATGTGACATATTAATTGACATAATCGAATATCGTACGACCTATTTACTTTGCTGGATTATTTTATTTTAATTAATTTGTCCTTCGAATCATTTGAAAAGCCAACAAGAATTAAAAAAGATAAACGTGGATTATCGTTGATTGTGATTTTTTGACAATATGCTAATGCGTTTTAACATCAACACTGTATAACCTCTTTAATATCGCTACAATTTTATTGTTTAATATTATTTATTATTTCCTAACCTATTTTTCATTATGGAAGGTCGTTATGATAAGTTAACTTGGTTAGGTAAGTTCCTCTTTTTAAATCATTAATATATTCATAATTTAAATAACAAAAGAAATTTAAATTTCGTACGCAGGCTTGACAGAATGGAATATTAATTCTTTCTTTTTTATTTTTATATTTCAGAGGTTAGAGATTTGTTTAGAATGTGGAGAGAAAATTCTGAACGACAAAGTAGAGATGTTGTTAATTTATGGGAAAATGTATTAGCAGGGAAGGTCAACCAACTTGGCAATGAGAGTAAGAATTTAACTTAGTCGTTGAGAATATAAAATATTCTATCGACTTTATAATCATATTTTTCTTTTTTTACATTTGATTTGAAATCTTTTGTAGAGTATTTAGTACTGGAACAAGTTTGCGTAGCTGCCTTGGACTGCTATCGTTTATCGTTAGCGGATTATTGTATTAAAATATTGATGTTAGAGTTTCCTGGTAGTTTGCGAGTTCATAAATATCATGCTATGCATTTGGAAGCATTGGAAATGTATGTATTTTATATTCTAAAATATAGAAAAATATTTGTACAACGATTAGTGTACAGAAGTTTTATATTTGTGTTTTTAGGTACGACGAAGCAATCGAAGTTTTAGATTCTATTATTAAAAAGGATGAAACTAATGCTGCTCCTAGAAAACGACGTGTAGCTTTGTTAAAAGCTAAAGGTAAAATATCTGAAGCGATCAAGGAACTTACTGATTATTTAAAAAAGTAAGTAATGGTTTATATGCAACATTTTCTTATTTCGTTTATTACATTAAATAAATATAAATTTATATGCAGGTTCATGAGCGATCAAGAAGCATGGCACGAATTATGCGATTTGTATTTACAAGAACATGAATATTCCAAAGCAGCATTTTGCATGGAAGAATTAATATTACATAATCCGCACAGTCATTTAATTTATCAAAGATATGCAGAAATAAAATATTCTCAGGTGAATTATATTATTTAAAATATAAAGAGAGGGAAGGAAAAGATGGTATAAAATTTTCTTTTTCTTATTATTTCTATGTTTTTAGGGAGGATTTGAAAACATGGAATTGGCGAAAGCTTATTTCTGCCAAGCTGCAAAATTAAATCCGAATAACATCAGAGCACTTTATGGTTTATTGTTAGTAAGTATTTCTTCTTATAAATAAATTTTAATAATAATAATAATAATGTAAAAAGTTGGTTGAAGGATGAAGATCAGGCATATAGAAAAGTCGGTAAAGTAAAGCTGATTAGGTGGAGAGAAAATATTTATATTATAATAATATTTAAAAAATGTAAAATATTAAATTGTATTTTTTATTAATTTATTTTATATTCTTTTTAGGCAACAAACAGTATTGCAACATCACCAAAGTGTCCAACATCGAAGAAAAAAGAAGCAATTAAGTTGAGCGAATGGGCTGCTAATCAAATCGAAAAACAATATTCAAGTAAGGTTTCCGAAGAGGAAGTTAAAAATATAGAAGGATTACTAGGACAATTGCAAGTTGAAGCTTAGATATTGAAAATGCATTTAGTCAATGTTCATATTTCAAATCAAGATTTAGGATTTTGTAAATTTGTTTGAATGTTGTAATATATGTAAATGCATTAATCCGTAAGAGAAAAATACTGTTTTTCTGAAAGAAACGCAGTTAAGAAAAACAAACTATGACGAATAATAACTGTGCACATAAACGCATTTGCAATGGAAATAACATTTCTGATTATATCTTCAATGTTTACTAATTCTGTATAGTGTATGTTTAATCATTTTTTAAATGATTTGTACTATTGAAGGATTCATACTATTCTACTTCAATAAGTGTACTTGGAAAAAATCAAATTCAAAATTTTGGAGATGTTTCAGACGTTTAAAAAAAAATACATTTCATCTAGTATTTTGACTCGCACTTAAAAATAATAATAATTATTTTATTGTCTAATATTATATTAATTTGCGATATTATTTAAATACAATTTCCATTAAAAAAGAAAGTGCACAGAACTGAAACACAACTACTTCTAGTATTCCTTAAACTTAGTCTCATCACAATCTTTATTTATTTCATAAGGAAGTTCAAATTATC
>JACGTP010000043.1:989295-1060243 GCA_023678845.1 Mischocyttarus mexicanus | reverse complement strand
TCCTCCTCGAAATCCACTGTTAGACTGGTTTGAAATAAGCTATTAAAATTTTTTTTTTCGAAAGTTGTTTACATGATTATCGGAGGGGATTAATTCTATTAATTTCTAATTTCTATTAATTTTAAACTAATTACATTATAATTTTAATAAATAAATTTTATATTTTTACAGATACAACACGAAATATATAAGAATTTTTATACGAAGTTTTTCTTTTCTTTTTGTTTCAGAAAAATGTTAATTCTAATATGTACGTATAAAAGAATTTTCAAATAATCGATTTAATAAAAATAAATCATTCATAAATATATTTATTTATTATTTAAATATTAAGAAATAAAATAAAAATCTATCATCAGAAATAGGTAACAGCTGTTCAAAAGTAGTACACTGGTAAGAAAAATAGGTCAGCGGTACAAAAGTAGGCCAACGATACAAAAGTAGGTCAGCTGTACAAAAACATAGTAATAATCCCATACATATTGAATGTATTGAGAGAAAGATAGGCGAAGGTATACCTCTCGGTGAATTCTAGGAAATTCGTTATATATGAAATACACATAGAAAAACATTCCTTAACTACCGGCTTAGTTGAGCGTTCAATCTTTTGTTTACGTTCGTCTTTCTCCGTCACTCCTCGGCCGATGTCGACAACCGAATGTTGTCATTTCTATTCTATTATGAATTTCGTCGTTAGATTTGATATTGACCTTCGTGTATGTTCGGTACATATCGTATGTATTCGTAACTACTTTTCTTAATAATCGTTAGTCTTCTTCGAGCGTCGGAAGGAATAACAAGGATATTATTTGAAGTACGTAATTTTACTTCGTGTCAAGTTTACGCGTGTGCGTGTATTCTTCCTTATGCAAGTGAGGTGCATATGTGAGAGTGTGTGTGTAGTGCATAAATGGATACCTACAGTTATGGATATGGATATGCAGCATTGGATACAAGGAGAAAGTTCATCTAATGTAAGTTTATCAAAATTTTGAATCTTTTTTAAAAGTTGACCGCACGTAGTAGGTTTAACATTAAAAATAAATCAATAATTTTCGAAAAAAAATCTAATAGATATTCGTAACGTTGTAGAATTTTTTGAACCTGACATTGTATGATACGCGTTCATAATTCACACGAATAACTTTAGTTGCATCCGTAAAACTGAAAAGGATTTTAAAATATGATCAAGTGTCGGATTTATTTCATCATGATGCGTAATCAACTACATCTCGGCTAGTTACCGCCTTATTTTTATTATTTATTTTTCAAACACTTGAGTAGTTTTTATTTCTTTTCTAATATCCTGAAACAAAATGTTAAACCTGTATTGTCATGAAGCTTTCTGTCAGACGGGGTGAATTGCATTTAAAATCTTTGCGTTTTTGAGCTAAAACTCGCTGTGAGTAGACCAGAACCTAGATGGAGTAGTAGGTTCCTCGTATTAAAAATAAAGTTTCAGTTTATTTTTTATGTTCACGGGTACCAGTTACAGCACAGGATCATTTATATCTTCCTGAGAGAATGATTATTTAAAGAAATTTGATATGTTCGCAGGTATCATGGACCAGAGTACACTTTTCATACAATGTAATGTAATAATTTTATATTCATTTCTATTTTGTATTATTACATGTTATTTTATGTATATTGAAATTGTACTCGGGTGCATCTATCGTTGGTATGGTATTTAAATGCAAAACTTACATCATTGTACGACATAAGATAAAATTGAGATATTTCAAACCATATAAGCTTCTGGGAGCATGAAAATTTTAAAATATACAAAATCAGTAAGATCACTCTAATATAAATGCATTTATTTTTTTTAATTTTTTCTTTTTAATCAATATGTAACTAATATGATATAAGAGAATTAACGTAAATATGTGAAAAGAGAAAGGGGTAGGAAAATATACAATGTGTAACATTGTGTATATATATATATATATACTTTTACAGATATATACTCGATTAAATAAAAGTTGCTAGAGAAAAAGAGATAAAGGTGTATAGTTAAATGATAATAATAATTACAATAAGATAAAAGAGAGATGAAAGTTCTTACATATTTCGAGTACATGAGACCATTATATGTATATATAGCATTTAAAAATACTTAAAGTATATAGACTTAAAAACTTAAACGAATATTCTCGATACTGGCAGTAATAGTTGGCGTGGTGTTATTTAATAAACAAGAAAAAAAATTAAAAAAAAATCATAAAATATATTATAAAAGATAAAATTCGTTAATAACATACAAAAATGATATATTTTGTTTGATAATGTTTTAGCCTTGATCAATATGATGAAATATATATGTATATATGTATATATGTGTATATATAAATTATGCAAAGAAATTGTGATTGGCAATGCTTAATTGTTAATAAATTGTTATTACATAGCAGTGTCACGTTGTTTCTTTTACACACTACATATATATATTATTATTACATAGTAGAAATAAACATACATACATATTTCTATCGCACATTAAGTCTGTATATATATATATTTAATTAATCATCTATCGCAGTGAAATATAATTAACTATGGCAGTCTATCGAAACAATCGTAAAAATCTTATTTACGCTTAACGATTTGTACTCCACGATTGTTTTGGTACCGGGTGCTAAAAATGTTAGACTTTTCATTTTTGTTTTTTTGTTTCATTAACTAAGAACAATGGTTAAAATTCGAATAAGTAAAAAAAGAGAAAGAAAGAGAATGAGAGAGAGAGAGAGAGAGAAGAAAAAGAATTATAATAAAAAAAAAACATACGCCAGGCTATGTTTTGTTTTGATTATTTTTTTAATATCAAAACACAAATTCATCTAATTATCATTAAACTTTTTAATTAAGCCTTCGTAGTTTTTCGAAATACTATTACTATTTATCTATTTTTATTGCTACTGTTATTTTTTTTTTGTTTTTTCCTTTTTAATATTAATTATTACATTTATTATTTTATTTTTTATTATTAATATTATTATTAATATTATTACATACTGTTCGGCTGTGTTTCGAGAATTGTTAATTTGTTAACGCTGCGTAACTTAACACATAATATTTTTTTATTTTATTTGTGTGTGTTTTATTAACACATTAATTATATATATATATATATATATATATATATCGATAATAAAAATTAAAAGAAAAAATACTATGGCGTTTAAAAATATTCATTTTTAAACAATGATATGACTAACGACAGTTATTATTATTTTTTATTTTTTGCACACGTCGTACTACTGTTTATGTATTTTTATTTATTTTTTTATGGTGAAATATGTTGTTTTTTTTTTCTAACAAAATTCTTCTCGCGTAAATTAATTAAATATTATTATTATTATTAATATTATTATTATTATTATTATTACTTTATTATTATTCAATTATTGTGGCTTTTTGTTTAATTATATATATTTTTCGTGTGTTTATTTGTTTTGTCGTGGGAGGATATAAGTATTATGGCAGTGCGTCAAAATAATTAAGTCAGTTACATAATGACGTTGGTACCTTAAATTATTAGATGAGTTTTTTTTAAGTCAATTACCATTTTTCTATATATTTTATACTTTCTCTTAGATTTTGCGATTTTAAAGATCTAACAGGAAAAAGAAATTAATTTTTAAATTGCCCTTAACCGTAGTAATGTAATTACTTTATTGTTTCCTAATCGCTTAAAAAACTTTTGGCCCGCTTTGTATCTTTTCCTTTTTTTTTTCTCTTCTTTTTCTCCGTTTTCTTCTTCTTTTCTTTGCGTACGAGATAAAAAGAGAGAGAGAGCATACGAACAATAATTATCTTGTTTCGTAAGGAACAAATTCAGAATAAATGAGGCAGTGGATGGATTTTGATTAATCCTTCGATCTATGTATACTGATGAACAACATGATAAGGACCACATTTAAACCTTAACAGATATATTTAGATGCTAAATAAAATTCTACGTGTATTTGTAGGGAGTATTACTTATTATGGGAAGTTTATATATTTTTTTTTAATTTAATTCTAATAAATAAAACAACACGTGTTAATATATAATATATTTGCTATAACCCAAATCTCCAAAAATACAAAATTTGATTTTGTTCTTATTATTAGATTGTCAAGTAAGAAATGGAGCAAAAAATGCATATAATTGAATTGAAATTTGTTCCATTTCATACTTGACAACCAAATATTTATTTATTTTTTATTTTTCTCTTTATTTAAATTTTAACCAATTTATTTGTATATACATTTAAAAAATTAAAATGCAAATATATTATATGTATACATATACACATGTGTATTTTATTAAAATGGGACTTTACGGTAATATCAATTTTTTATTTAAAAAAAAAAAAGAGAAAAAATATATATTTAGCGGTTCTTTTCGATGTAACAGCACCTAAGGGTCTCAAAAGGTATAAATGTGACCCTAGATATAATTCTAATGATTCCTAGTCACGACACCGATTTATACATATACAGTATGTACTTCGTTATTCATTTTTGTTCTCTCACGTTCTTTGGCAAAACAATAGATACATTACTCTAAAGATGATTCGTTCTATCCTTTTTCTTCTTCTTCTTCTTCTTCTTTTTTTTTTTTATTATAATATATAGATATTTTATTTTTTCATTTTACGCGATGTAAAAAAAAAAAGAAAAGAAAAAGAAGTATCTTCGTTATTAGTATTCTTTGACCAATATTTTCTTTCTTAATTTTCATCAAAGCGTATTTTGCAAAGAGAAAACAAGAAAAACTAAATATGACGATAAGAAGTCAATTTCAGAGAATTATTTTATTAGGCAACTCTTGGTATCTTCTAATGTGACACACGCCTAATTAGTATTATTTTATTTAGAGACGTTTCTCTATATGGAAGACTTTTTCAAATCCTTCCAGTTTTCTTCTAGAAACTGTAACAAAAAAAAACATGCATATATATATAAATTCATATATATATAAATTCATATATTTATTGAATTTTTCTTAATGTACAGGGTGAGTTTGCTAAAGGAGAAACGATTTTTTACATACAACTTCAAATTGTAGAAATTATTAAGGTAGCTGATCTTCGTTGGCTCACTTTGTATATGCATTTCTTTTTTATTTAAAATAAAATAATTAAGAATAATACATATATATTTTTTTACTTAGTTTCTTTTTTTTAAATATATGTGTTTTTAATAATACTTAATATATAGAAAATAATAGTAATTAGAATACAAACCTGACATCGAGTAATCAAACGAAGTGTTCTTTTTCTTTTTTAATCGACTAAGGGTTATAAAACATCCAGTTTCAAACCTGTCCTCGGTATACAAAACCCGCAATCACCGCCACATTTACCAATAACTTGTTGATCATTCTAAAATGATTAATAATTATTTTCGTTAGTTTTATCTTCATTCTATCTCATTTATAAAAAAAAAGAATAATAAATAAATAAATTGAATCATATTGAAAAATACTTACGATTTTTTTGATCGAGATAGAAGTACTAGACGTTAAATTAGTCCAAGAAACTTCTCGTGATAAGCTTAAATATGTACCACTCAAATTAATGCTGAAACGACCTTGGGGACAATTTTGACTGCTGTAACAATCCCCTGCTTTACCAAATTCGACTCGATTTAATCCTTTAGTTTGAGAAAATGTATAATCGTCAGCTGTTAATAAAATAATAAACAAAAATTAATTTCGAAGAAACCCATTCGAAGAAATAAAAGTTAAAAATCGTGTGCTGTTGGACTACATAGATAACAATTAAAAATACTCTACTCGTAAATGGGTAAAATCTTAGAAAATATTAAAAAGAGTAAATAATATCTTTTATTTACCTATAATATATAATTTGATAGGATCCAAACGAACTCTTTTGAACATTGTTATACCTGATATTGTCCTTTCGTTGGTGAAACATTTACAATTATCATTCCTTTCTCCACCATAAGGACATGTTCCTGGATATTGTAGCCTATTATTAAAACAATTAAAATAATTATTATTTACACATATATATTCATTAAGCAATAATATTTTTCCTCTCTTTCAAACTTTAATCTTTTTATTTTAACGATTTATTATATTAGGTTGTCAAGTATGAAATAGAGCAAAATCGAATTCAATTATGTGTATTTTTTGTTCCATTTCATACTTGACGACCTAATACACACACACACACGTGAAAAGAAGTTTGAAAGTTTTGGGCTAAAAAATAATTATAACATGTATTATAATTATTTTATTATTTATAAATTAAATATTAATATATTTTTTAATAGAATACCTCTTGTCATATATTTCAGCATAATTATATTGATCACCAGCCGGCAATGTTAAATATTCTCGTGGATTGAAAGTTGACATTTCGTGACAATAAATCAACATTAATTTTCCACCAATAATTAATTTATATTCACCATCTTCATTAGTTGAAAAAACGTTTCTTTGCTTCAATACAAGTTACAGGTTGACATTTTCGACGATTGCAATTGCGTTTATCTTTAGGTTTTAAACTTAATGAACATTTTGATGACAGTTTGCCAGTTCTGTCAACGCAATATACTTGACGCGTTTGTTGTTTACCTTTAAAATCACGCGAGTGATTGCACTGCAATACATTATAGAAAATAATTTCTTTGTTTTTTGTTTTAAATTAATTGTTATTGATTAGTGTTTGTGTTTAACGTATTAATGATTTGTAAATATTACATTGTAAGAGTAATTAATTCGTTACGTACTTTCTTCCAATCGCTAGTTTTCCAAATATATTCATCGTCACATTCACGTAATTTACACGTTTCATTAGTATGAAGTTTCTTAATCATTGAACAACTTTCAGTCGTTTCTATGTTTGGATCAATCCAACCATAACGATTAACTTTATGACATGTTACGCTACGTCGTTTAACACCATCCCCACATTCGGCAGAACACTTGAAAAATATAATACAATTATGTTTTATTTAAAAATTATGATTATATTCAATGATAGGTTGTAAGTTTTGTTTTGAAATAATAGGATAATACCTTAGACCAAGGTCCCCCTTGCCAAGTATAGCCATTTCTACGGAAACATGGTTTCTCAGTTTTCGGTTTTCTTAGACCAGCTTGATTGATGCATTCCTCAAAACTCACTTCAGTTTCCTTTCCATCCTCCCCTATACTCATCACGCATTCTATTTTTCGTGTTCTTATTCCTCCGGTGCACGGTTTTTGACACTAAAAATATTTATTTAAATTCTTAACCATCTTAAAGAACCCCCTCCACTCTTCATTGATCTGTTTATCTCTCATTACAATATATTTCTTTATTTTTACTCATTTTATTTTATACTTACAGTAGACCATTTGTACTTTTTCCATTTATAAATTGTGCTAACTTTTGAATGACGATTATTCTGATTCCCTTGAGTCGTTTGACAAGATTTATGACATTGCATAGTATGAAGTGGTTTTTGTTTCTTATTGTTTCTTATACATTCTATATCCTTTAAAACATCTCCTTGTAAACTTTCACATCGTACTTGTCGACGTTGGATTCCAATACCGCATTTAACATTGCACTATGTAAACGAGTTCGTGTATATGATTAATTTCTTATAAGAAACATAAATTTTCTAATTTTTTTATTTAATTGTTAAATAATTATCAATGAATTTTTGATTAGATTCATTCAACACACCTCACTCCAATCTCCAGTATTCCAAATCGTACATGGATGACGATTACAGGTCTTCGTATTATCTGGTTTTTTGTCAGGATTGCAAAAATGTTCACTAATTTCCATGTTTGTTTTCGTTGATATACATTTTACTGTTCTTATCATAAATCCACCGTTGCACATTTGCGAACACTTTATTTTTAGAAAAATGACGTATCATTTGTTATTCTTTTAATATTTGATTTATTATTTTTATTTTTTTAATCATTAATTATTATTAAAAGTAGAAACAAACCTCTCCAAATGGTCCAGAGGCCCATTTATTAACTGGATGAAAAGCAATACTATTGCTATCTATCTCGTTATTATAGGATTCTTCATGTGGTATATCAGAATATATAATTTGATTTGTCTGTATATAAACGCGTTATTAATTATTAATTTAAATTTGTAAAAAAACAATATTTGAAACATTATATAAAATATATATATAAAAAAAAATTAATTGATTTTACCCCTGTAAGACATGGTTTAAATGCGCAAGAAGTCCGATTTTCTGGTTTATTTGATGATAAACATTTGTCACTTATCGAACCATCCGTACCTTTACAAATAACTTTTCTCGTTTTATATCCTTCTCCACAGGTCACTGAACACTGAACAAAAATGATATACAAAAAATAAAATCAAATTTTAATAATTTTTTTATATAATATATAATGTTATATTAATAAGCTATTAAGCTTTTAAGAAGACCACAGAATTATGAGATTGTATTATGGATTGGTTGTATAATATGATTTAATTATTCTAATATCAAATTTTCTTTTTTACCGGATTCCAATCGGCAACTTGCCAAGAGTAACAAGGTCCAGCATCGCAAATTTCTTTAATGGAAAATTGTTGTAAAGTACCGTTGCAATTTTCAGGAGGAACAACACGATTTTCTACGTGACAATAGTAAGATCTATGACGTTCTCCAATTCCACAGCTGGCTGAGCACTATCATAAAAATAACCCTTATATTCTTATATATATATATATATATATCAAATGTATGTGATATTTACAAAATTAAAAAATATATAATAATAATATTTTTTTTTAAATATAAAAAGAAATACAAAATTTTAATATCCAAATCTTACTTCGCCCCATTCACCGAATGTCCATTTGGGACAAGCTTCTTGACCGCAGATATTTGTCAATCTTTTTCGTTGACCAGCACAAGTCTCATCTAATACTTGTCTATCATTCGAGTCAACGCAAGTTGCCGTTCTATATTGAATACCACCACCACATGTTACACTGCATGTTCCCCATTCGCTATACTTCCAATGAACATCTTTACATGCACCTTCGCATGGTTCCAATTTATTAGGTCTTTTCAAATGAGAACACAAATGGTCAGGTAATGGACGTCTAGAATCGAAGGAAATTTGTTTGCATTGGGTTGTAACTATGCGAGTTCCTGGACCACAATGACTTGAACATTCAGATTCCGATGTGATTTCCCATCTAAAAGAAACCAATATTTATTTGTTTATTTTTTTTTATTTTTTTGTTTATCGTTAGTTAAGAATTTTTTATTAAAGAATCTCTCTTTTCTCTTTTTTTTTTTCTCTATGACGATAAAAACTTACTGTAACATACAATCACTGTTACACATTTCACGTTCTTCCCTTGGCTTTTTGCTATTATCCACGGCACGACAAAAATCGTCAGTTACGATGTCCTTACGTTCAATACTTCTACATTCTGCTTTACGATATGTTGTACCATTGCACATATGACTACAAGCGGACCAATCGCTCAATACCCATTTGTAACTGTTTAAAATTTTTTTCGGTACGGTATATTCATATATTATCTGCGGTGGATGTAACATTTCTACTGATAATACCTATAAATATATATATATATACATATATATACATATATATATATATATACAGGAATATTTTGTATAATTATTTTTTTATTTTATTATATTAATGTGTATACAAAAAGTAAAAAAAAAACGTCTTAATTTTTAATTCTATGTCTATTGTCGAGTATGAAATGGAGCAAATTTCTATTCAATTATGTGCATTTTTAGCTCCATTTCATACTTGACAATCTAATATATATAAAATGCTTCATCCTATATGCTAATAGTTGGTGTTCTTTGCTTATTATATATATATATATACAAACATATACGTATACGCGTACAATATAAAATAAGAAAATTGATGTGCAATATTAATAATTATTATTTATATTCTTTTTGCTATCTTAGATTCACCAACAATATATTTTTTTAGGATAAAGATTCATTGTGAAATATTATTTGAATAATTTGAAGTAATGCTACCTACTTCTAAAATCAAATCCGTGCTAATAGGTCGTGAACTATTGAGCCTTTCAACGATTGATTTAGGTCCACTGTATTCAATCGTAACTCCAGGAAATACTACAACTTTTTTATGCATTATAACGAAATTTCCATTTAGTATATACTTCCCATTTTCGCCGAGACGTAAAGCTACAAATATATTTCAATAATTTATTGTTTAAAGTTCTAACAATCTTTTCATTAAAAATAATAAAATACTTGATCGTCTATAATGTATATAATTATTTGATAAATTTTAAAAATGTAACTCAAAGATTGCATGAAATGCACTTTATGATAAGTAAGGTTCTGGATGCACAAGGTGCCATGTGTTGCTGATCTTCCAGGTATATAAATATGTACATAAATTTACATGTACATAAAAATAGTTAAATATCGATTCCGAGAATAAAACCAAGATTTGTTATATAATTGTTTATAATAACCGATAATCTATATTATAACAATCTTCAAGCCTTATCTATAATTAATCATCTTACCAAGGTAATTATCATCATAATGAGATTTAAACCAGCCATGTTGTCTGATATCGATGTTGCTACTTCCAGCAGGTATTTTGGTAACTCTGTTATATCCATAAGCAGTTACATTGTAAGAACCATTTATTCTCTGGCACGTTGAATTGTCCCCACGGCATACCCCACAAGTATCGAGCACTGCTGGCGAATCTAAAATATTATCGCATCCTGCGGGTTTGCAACGACCGTTTACGCAAAGATGAAACGTATCCGGTCCGCATGGCGTACCATCGATCACTTTATCGCGAAGCATGTAATACTGATTGCCCTCTACTTGGCAGTACAATTTGCAACGATCTTCCGGTTGTACTGTAACGTAATAACGCGACTTTACACTTTCATTCATTCAAATTAAACAATATATTGCCAACCAGAATCCATGCCATGCAGAAGCGAACGATTAGGTATGTTGATCGTTGTCTATGCTCAGCCAAAATTGATTATACTATATTTTCATTTATTTTCATGAAAACCATTACTTTTATCAATTTTTATTAGCTATTATTAATTTATAAAAAGCGTCAATATAATAATAGTGTGTGTGTGTGTGAAAGTATTAACAAAAAGCATACTAATTCCCAAACCTGATATTTTTCTCATGAATTATTTGTTTCACGTGTTATTAAAAACAAAGCTATGATTATATACGAATATAAATGATAACTCTAATAAACACTAACATTATATATTATTATATTTAATTAATGATACTTACTTCGAGCGTATTTCGCGTGCCAAATAACATCCCTCGCTAGATTCGGTATGTTGAGATTGTTGTTGTTGAATTCTTGACACTGTTGTTCCCTAAGAATGAAATAACTCCCGTTAGAACTATTTTTATTCCATAATCAGATAATTAAAACAATGTAAAACTAGTTTTTCCTTTCGTTCTTTCGCGTACCTAAAATCTGGACTACCTGGTGGACATTCCTCCGTTCCACAACTTTCGTATTTGACTTGTTCACCAACGCAATAATTTCCACCATTTTGCGGCGGTGGATTGTCACATTCTCGATACCTTTTCTTAATACCAGGGCCACAGGTACGCGAACATTCACCGTAAGGACCCCAAGGACCCCATTCACCATCGACAGGATTTAAATCTTTCTTTGATACGCATTCTCCGCGTTGACACCATTTTTCTCTACCACAACTTGTACCATCTGCCCAGGGTGTATGTTCTGTGTGGCAGAGATCGTCCCAGATTGGAACGGTACACCAGAGTGTCCTGCACACTACCTGGCCGATAATCGACCAATTGTTTCATTTACTTTTTTTTACGTAGATATCATATTTTAATTCAACCAATTACATATTATCATTTCAATTAGAATTTGTTAATATTTATTTATTGATTTTTTTGTTGTTGTCGTTTTCTTTCTTTCTTTTTAATTTCGAATAAAACTGTTAATTAAACTAATAGAGTGACTCCTTATTCGGTAATCGTTCGAAGGAACGTTTGTGACTTACCATTACTCACCATGTCATGGCAAATCTTCGATCCTGGACCGAATACCAATTCGCATTGTTTGTTTTGGGGATAATCAATTCCTGGGAGTCGTGCGGCGTCCGGCTTTTGTATACTCTTGCTTGGTTCATCCAAAAGACAGTTGGCACGATCTGTTCTGTAATCGAATTCGATTGAAATCATTTTCTTTTTTATACGTAAAGAAGATCCGTTGTGTTTCGTTTTATCTGTTAGACAATTTCTATAGAACGATTTGATTGTAATTTTTTTTTGGTATATTTCGTTGCAATAAATATCGTTCAAAGTTAAAGTTAACTTTTAGAAATGAACGAAACAACAACAACAACAACAACAACACACTCTATGCTCGCGGTTAAAAGAACTCTTCAGTTAGAATCTCGCGAAACCGGATTCCTAAGCGGGGAGAAGCAAAGGAAGCTCTCTTCTCTTCTGCTTTGAGAGAGAAAAACTTGTAACACTGGCTCACTTTACAGTGCGCACGAGACCGAACTGAATTCATTCAACAACCTTTCTACGAATGTGTGTTTTCTATTGTAAGAAAATATTTATTCTCTTATAGAGTTAATACGTGAATCCTCATATATGTGTGATACTATTTCATAAAATAATACTTTTAATGGAAATAATGGCTAATGGAAAATTTACAAAGTCAATAAATCTTACATGCTAGAGTAAAAAGAGAGAAACACGAAAAGTTAGAATTATTTTTGTAATAATAACAAATCCATAGAAGTACGTATATACTTCTGTCACCTCTTCCTCTCATTTTTTTTAAGAAAAAAAAACCTCCCCTATGGAAATATATTCAAGTATGATTTTTTGACTCGTGGTGAGATATTCTTTACATTGAACATAAAGTGTAATAACTCCTTAGGTTAATTCAAACATACGATGACATTAACTACTGCAACAACATTTTTTGAAATTGAGTCGATTCGTTGTTCTTCTCCTTTTTTTTTCCTTCTTTTCTTATCGTTGTCTTCGGTCAGAGACAAATCATTCACTCAGCTTTTATTTAATCCTCGTATATAAGAGAACAAGAAAGTGTCTCCTTATTGAGTTAAGCGATAAATGAGTCATCATCGTCACACTGTATAAGACTATCCAAGAATGAAGTTGAACTTACCAAAGAGGGTGAACGTTTCGCGTTGATTATTATACACGGTGACCCTCAAATGGAACGATCTCTCTTTTTCTCCCTATCTCTCCCTGTCTGTTTTTCTAACCATTTTGATAATCTATGTTCTACTTACTCGAGAAATTCTGTAACGTAATGACGAGAACATCTAGACCATTCCCAAGGAAAAGTTTCATCGTCAAGCATCCTGAACATGACTTTATGTATTCTCGGATGATTACGAAATCCATCGCATTTGGAGTCATCGTCGTGCGGCATGTTTAAACTAAACAATTTAAAAATATATATATGCATATGAAAAATTTTAAATACAAATATTTATCTCTTGTTAAAAGGTAAATGACATGTATTACACTTACACATGACCGATTTCGTGAGCTATAGTAAATGCTGCAGCTAAACCATTGTCTTGTACGATTGCACAGGACGCATCTGGGGAACACATTTTGCCTAATTCGGCAAGACCAAGTGTATCGCAACGTACTCCTCCAGGATTAAGACACAGGTTATGCCTAAAAATATATATTTATGTATACCTTTATAATTAGGATTATCAATCGTAATTTACTAAAGCTTATAGTAATTAAAAGATAAACCATAAGTTCTTAGGTTTACACAGTTGAATAATTTGCGAATGATATAAATTTATTTTGTAATAATATTGATTGGTATCTCTTTCCATTCTAAAATTTTGATGCTTGATTTTATAATAAAATATAAATTACTAAGTGATTTTGTTGTATTTTAACAAACCTGGTAAGAAGTAATGCCATATCGTGATGTTCTGGAGATGGTTCATCAGGATTGTTAATTTTTTGCCAACGACAAAATTGGTTCAACATATCTATCGCAGTTACCTCGTAATTATCGTCATAATTTTTTCCAAACACTTTGTCCGCGTGTACGATCTTTGTTACGAATATGCTCACTGGATTTCCAATTGATCGGTCCTTGTAAATTCGGGAAACCTGAACAGAGAATAAATAATTCATATACAATACCATATAAATATATATATATATAATTGTAATAAGAGTGTAGGGTAGAGTGGTTAAACTTCGTAACCAAAATATTATCTTTGATGAAATATTATTGTATGAATATTGTAAAATATTTTTACCCATTTTTAATATCATATATTTTTTCTTATTCATTTTTTTCTTAATTTTAAAGGATGTCTTAGTATAGTATAAGTATGACAAAAAAAAAGATATTAAACATGTTTCAACACTTAACGGAAATATTATTTCTATGCAAAGTGCAAACGATTAAATACCATGAATAAATAGATTCATTTGTGTGTACTAACATAAGGAGAAAAACTTAATCATCCTCTGCAACACTGTAAATTCATAAATAATCGTTTCTATGCAAGAAGGATAACCCTATCATTATTACACATAACACATTATACACATACACATACACATACACATACAGTTATACAACAAGATTGCAGCACAAGGACTCTTATTATCATTCACCTGCTTGGTTTTCGAAAAAAAGTTATAAAAGGAATAAAGATCGTGGGAAAAAAAAAAATTGATCGACCGATCGGTTGATCGATTGATCGATTGATCCATATTTTGTTGTGTTCCTTTTTTTCTTTCCCCATAAAAAAAACTACCTCGTTCGACAACTTGGTCACGTTCGACGAAGATCTGACGAAACACTGACATGAGAGAGAAAGAAACTTGCTAATATGTAAGTACTACTACTACAAAATAGAATTGAACAAGTCCTTTGGATCCTTATTTCTTAAATAAACGAAAGATACAACGTTTATCTTGAAGAAATCCTGAAGTAACCCTGACACAACCCTGACGAAGAATACGAAATTTCCTGACCCCAAGTTCAGGGCAACTTGACGAAGAGTACGAGGTTTTCTGGAACTTAAATTATCAATTTTACGAAGAGTACAAGTCTTCTGAACTCTAACTTATCAAATAATTGAAAGATTCAACGTTTGTCTTAAAGAAATCCTGACGCAACCCTGACGCATCTCCTACAAAGAATACGAGTTTTTCGGACTACATGTTCAGAGCAACTTGGCGAAGACTACGAGGTTTTTTAGACCTCAAATTGTCAATCTTACGAAGAGTACGAGTCTTCATGTACGAAATAATAATCATTATATTATTATTATTTCATCGATTATAATGTGTTTATTAAACAAAAGACCAATTTGTAAATATGACGGATCTGTCGTTGGTGATTATTAGCATCATTTGCAATGTCTCTGGAAATATACATATGTATGTAAATAGATGGATGATAGATATAAATATATATATATATATATAAGTGTGTACAAATATATCCCACGCGAGACACGAAACCGCACCTCTTTAGAGAGATCAGGATGCAACGAACACAACATCCCACGAATCCAAGTCAAGTTTTGCTTTCACGACGACGACAACGACGACGAGGACGACTAATAAGTATTTGCAAGCCCACGCCCGTCGTGGATGATTCAATCTTCTTTCTTAAACTGTTGATTTACTTTGATCCGCTCGATTTCATCTTTAAATCAAATCCAATCATATTTAACCCCTTATCGTTTATTTCTTTCTTTTTTTAAATTTAAAACAACGATATTATTTATTACTGAACAATTTTCTTCATCACTGTTATAACTCTTGCCCTATCGTCGAGATATACAAAATATGTATAAAGTGAATAATAAAAAAGAAAAAAATGATGACGACGAGGGGGCTATGGGGTTACTACTGTTTTTACGTAAGAGGTGTATTTACATGCGACTCGTGTGGGATGGTATTGTTATCGTCGTTCTTACACCTGTGTAATACTATCAGCCTATAACTACCTCTGTACCATCGCAAATAACACGATAGGCATAAAAAGAGAAACAGAGATAGAAAAAGAAAAAGAGAGAGAGAGAGAGAGAGATAACACACGTGTACATATGTGTATGTGTGTCCTTGTTACAGCAGTTGGAAAGTATAAATTTGTATCGAAAGATCATAAATCATCGTAGTAGAAACTTTCACCACTATTCGGTTTTTATAGTTATTTTAATTTTATACACTACATATATTATATATATATATGTGTATATATCTATTTATAGTTTATAATTTTCATTTGAGACAGGAAACCTTATATTATTTTATCTTTATTTCATTATTTATTTATTTTTCTTTTTTGAAACAAAATGTATAATTGTTACGTGATATAAATTAAAATGATCACACAATTGAATTCAATTTTGCTCCATTTCATACTTGACAACCCAATAGATATTACCTTCCCTTTAATCTCGTTTGTATTCTCGTATCGATTCATTTTATATATAATTTATTTTTGTTAGTTTTAAATAAAAATGTTTATAAGAGACAAGTTTCGCGTTTTGTTCGTTTTATAATAATAATTATTATTAAATAATAATTAGATGATAGAAAATACAATGATCAGGTTAAACCTAATCGTTTGTAGAAACTAGATCACGCGTAGGATGTATCGAAGCCAAGTAAAGTAAGTAGGTTTATCTTATAAGACCGATCCAACCGTACATGTAATTTTTCCATAGTCGACACTAGTCACGCCTGTCACTCTACTTTTGAAACCGGCGCCTAGGATACGATAGTTGGATGTATATAATAATAATAAAAAGAAAAAGAAAAGATAACTAAAAAAGGGAAAAAATAAGTTAATATCAAAAGTGTTATCGTTCGTTTTATAACCTGTGACAAGATAAAAATAATATCACGGTAATAATATTTTCCGATCATTTTTTTTTCTTTTGCTTTTACCTGTGACGATAAATTAGTCCGTCATTTGTTGTTGTTTCGTAATATTTTATCTTTCACGATACTTATTCTTTTTTTATCCTAATTGCTGATACATAAAAAAAGAGAGAAAGAAGGGGAGAATGAATGCATTTGCATCGTACTATACCGTCATTTACCATCATTAAATTTAATGCGAGTGAGATTTTTTTATCGGTTATTATTTCGATTAAATAAAATATATATTTATATATATATATACGTATAATTTTGCCAAGATAATTTATTTAAAAATAAAAAAATAAAAACCGTAGGTTTAAGAGATCCTTTAAAATGGAGCAAAATCGAATTCAATTATGTGTATTATTTGCTCCATTTCATACTTGACAGCCTAATATTTATTTCATACTTTTTCATCTTTTTCACAATCTCTTTTATTTCTCTTTTTCCAACGGATACTTATTATATGACACGAGAAAGATCTTGATGAAATATGGCACGCGACGTTCAAAAGAATTTTTTAATCGTCACGTGTGTATGTATATATATACGCATATATGCGTCCTTCAATCCTTTGCGTGCTTCTAACGAGAAAAACAAGAAAAAATAAGAAAATTAAATTCCCTTGTAGTTGAAATTAAGAAGTAATTAAAAAGAACAAAAATATCGTACGTCATGTGTTATATAAGAAGAAGAGAAAAAAAAAGTGAAAGATCTAATCATTATTTCAAGGATGATTTGACTATGAGTATTTTATTTAAAAAAATCTTGTTAAAATTCTATAAAAAAAATTTTTTTTTAATATATCAATTTTTCTTCTTTAATTTCAATATCTTTAAATCCTCTCTCTCTTGATATGATTCAATACTCGATTCATATTTTTATCGAATACATTTCCATTCGTTCGAATGAGAAAAGATAGTTGTCACTAACAACAGATTATATATAAAGCATTATGATATTTGATTTGTCGTTGTCAATGCATCAATGCATTCCTCTTCTCTCTCTCTCCCTTCTTATTTATTAATAATTTCTTCGAGATAGAACCATTAGATATGGTAGTCCCTTTAAATTCATAAGTCCCTTTTATCGATTTCCATTAATCTTTCTTACCAACGAATAAGAAATAAAGAAACAAAAATAAAAAAAAGAGAGGAAGCTTATTATACGGACGACTAGATTCGTTAATGGCTTTCTCCATTGATATTACCTTTTTCTTTTTTTGTTTATTGGTTCCCACGAGAAAGAGAGTGTAAACGTGTGTTTGCGTCTGTCTGTGTAGAAGAACAAGAAAGACAAAAAGCCAAAAAAAGAGAAAAAGAGATAGAGAGAGAGAGAAAGGAATGAGAAAGAGTAAAAAAAGTAAAAAATAAGAATCACCTGTTAATCTGGAGAAAATATATGAATTATAGTAGTTGAATCAACGACAAACATCTATTACATATTCTTGAATATAAATCAATGTCTTTCTCTCCCTCTTTCTCTCACACTCTCTTTTTATTTATCTATCTATCTATTTATCTATATATCTTTCAATCTATCTATCTATCTCTCTGTTGACTCTCTTTAGAGTGACTAGGTGAGTAAAGTAGCTACTTACTTTTACAAATAATCAAATTTCACTGACGGAAGTCTGTGGAATATACACAGTTTAGAAACATACACGTTTATATACGGCTGTCTTGATACAAGATGACTAATGGTCGAAAGTTCTTCATCGGTTCTCTTACCTTCACCACCATCTCCACCATCACCATCACCACTACCATTACCGATTGAGAATGTGAGATTATTTAGGAACAAATATATATGTATATGCATATATACTAGACGATTCTGGGGAAGCAGGGGGAGGGAGAGGGACAGTGTGATGTTGAGTAGGACTACAGGTATACATATTTGCATAATATTTAACGAATGCGACATAGCGTCTGCGGATTTACAAGATCGATGGTCCTTCTTTATACTGACGTTTTGTTTTCAAGGATTTCATCCTTCTTTTACACTCACTCTCTTTCTCTTCCTCTCTGTGTATTTTTTTTCTTTTATTTAAGCAATATATTTAGGCGAGACCGATGTCAAATATTTATTTCTATCTATTTCTTTATTATTTTTCATTTTTATCTATTGTATGTATCAAACACGTAAGATAGATAAGTCAAAATATTGAGTGTACCTTTTCTCTCTTATATACACATATTAAATGTAGTAGACTAAAATATATATCTTTCTATCTTTTTCTATTCATCAGTTTATTAATATAACTATTTCTCTCATAAGATGATATAAATCAGATTATCGAATATTAGATATTTTTCTGGGGAAGAAAGAAATCTATTTATTTTTCAATAAACCTAACTCTAACTTAATTATATATATAAAAAATTGAATTTATATCCTTATTCCTCTCTTACACACACACACGAGATATAGATTGAACGATAAAAATGGCAAAAATATTTAATTTCATATTTTTTTCTATATCTGTAAAGAAAAAAAAATATATAAAAAGGAAAAGGAATAAAGGAAGGATAAAATAATAAGAGATAAGAAAACGAAGTTGAAATAAGATAATCTTACCGTGCTCATCAATACTAAAATGTAACTATCCAGATTCTCTCCGTGATATTCTGCCATCTTCTCATCCGCTACTACCATAATCTCGATAAAATATTCTCGCGGTAATGCACGTTGCGGTCTCCAAGCCACGAAAGGATCCGATTCCATTTCCGAGTCCTGTAGATATCCCCCCTCCTTAGGATAATTTCGTCTGCGCTCGACGGAGTAATATCTACGGCACGATATTACAATTTACGATTTTACTAAAGACAGAAATAGATGGATAAATAGATAAATGGATAAAGATAAAGAAAGAGAGAGAGAGAGAGAATGGGTTATTTGAGAGAAAACGAAAAAATGAAATAAATTTATATTAAAAAAAACAAAAGAAAAATTATTAAAAGAAAAAAGATAAATTCTATCTTCGGAATGCCAACCCTCCAAATGTATGCATGCTTTATGATGCAAGATATCGTGTTGCGTTTGCTGCTATCTTGTATCGGTTCAAGCTATGCACATATGTAGTTGTTACACAATTCTTTAGATAGTGAATGAAACGTAACGAACTTACTATATATCTATCAATATCTATCTATCTATCTATCTATCTATCTATCTTTGTATATGCATTTATCTAAAGCTATACAGGATTGATTATTTTTTCTTCCCATAGCTTATTTTCTAATCGTATGGATATACGGAATGTTTTATGTATTCATACAATATAGCAATTAGAAAAATGTATATACTTATATGAATATTATTTTTGCATATATGAACAATAGATATATTATATTACATATTTATATAATATTAAATAATATATATTTTATACAAAATATGTAAAATATTATACAGGTATAATTTAATGTATACGTCAAAGGTTAAATTGTATAAATCGGATAAACCTTCCTAAAATGAAGAAACACACACACGTGTATATACACATGTATGTATTTTTTTTTTATCTCCAAATTTACGACAATGCAGTATTAGGAAGACCAGGTGTATTTAAACGAAAGATCAACTTTTTTTTTTATACTTGGGAAACAAGTTTCAATTTCATACATATTTAACTACTATTAATTTATAGATGGATACTGTTGGATTGAACGTTAAGGTTCTCTCGTATTCAAAACTTATTCTAGCACTTTCTAGAATCCCTATATGAGATTATAATCGAACTGTGTAAACATACAGCCGCCTAATCTTTATTTACATAGGCGCTTGGACGCAGTTGCATTTCTTTCTTTTAGCTCTCTTCCTTAAGAACCTTGCTAGCGTAAAGACGTCTCTGCCTCAGCTCTGATATAATAAAATAATATAAAAAGTGTTTCTTATTTCTATAAACTTGTGAGCTACTATTCCCATTTCCCAACAGGTTATGGGCCCAGTGTTCGTTTTTTTTATAGTAATAATTATATATATGAAAGTTCGTGAAGTGTAATAAGTTTTTTTAATTTAATATCTATTATTTTATTTGGTGAAGTCGACACATAAGGATGCAGAATTAAGATAAGTAGTTTCTTACTTCTCTACGTATTTTCATACGCATATGTAATTAAAGAATTAATACACGGTTTTGTGCATGAAAGTGAAACTTTGAATCTTGTAGAAGTTCGAAATTTCTAATATTCATTGTTCTGTTTTAGTATCTATTTGGTTATAAAGAAAGAAAAAAAAGGTTTCTTTATTATAGAACTGTAAGTTGAAGTAGTGGGGGAGAACGGTCATATTACGTTGATCCTTCAAGAGACGCTTTGTCCCAGACAAAGAACGATAAGGACTTGTGAATGCCTATATCTTGAAAGTTTACATAACGTTATCGCGATAGACAATCTATTTCTTGTATAAACCAACTACGATATACGAAACACAGCGGTAGAAAAAAAAAAATGGATAAAGTAGGAATGAAAAGAAATATAAAACCTTTCGACGGTGAAAAATATAGTATTTGGAAATTTAGAATTAAAGCTTTGTTAACTGAATTAGGTTTAGATAATATACTTAGTGATAATATTCCGATTCCAATAACAGAAGAATGGAATAAATCGGAAAGAGTTGCTAAAGGTGTAATAATAGAATATTTCTCAGATTCTTTTCTTGATTTTGCAAAAGATGGTAAAAGTGTGAAGGAAATATTTAATAGTTTAGATTTAATTTACGAAAGAAAAAGTATGGCCACACAACTGTCTATACGAAAGAAATTACTTTCATTGAAACTGCAAGGCGATATACCTTTGCTGCAACATTTTCAAACATTTGATGAGCTAATCACGGAGTTATCAGCAGCAGGAGCGCAATTAGGCGAGACTGATAGAGTGTCGCATTTGTTGTTAACACTTCCTTCATCCTATAGGGGGGTGATAACGGCAATTGAAACGTTGTCAGAAGACAATTTAACATTACCCTTTGTGAAAACTAGATTACTTGATCATGAAATAAAACTAAGAAACGATAGTAAAGACACTAGTGTAAAAATTCTTCAAGTAGAGAGTACAAGTGGATCGGTTTTAAACAACTTTAATAGACCATTCAATCCTTCTAGAAATAATAGACGCGTATATAAAAATAAAAACCATTTTAAAATTAGAAATAGGAATCTTTCGAGTGTAAAGTGTCATCATTGTGGAAGAAGAGGCCATGTAAAAAGAGACTGCTACCATTTTAAAAGAAATAAAAATAATATCGAAAGAAAAAGGACCGTGCAAGTTGCGCAGATGACGCATAAACCAATACATACTGATGCCACCTCCAGTTTTGCGTTTATGACAGGAAACTACCAAGATGGAAACGAGGATGAGACAATCTTTGTCCTAGATTCAGGAGCGTCAGACCATCTGATAAAGAATGATAAGTATTTAAAAAGTTTTGTTCATTTACAGCCTCCTATAAAAATTTCAGTTGCCAAGAATGGAGCATATATATACGCAATAAAAAAGGGAACAATTGATGTTACCACCAATATGGGAGTCAAAGGTACTTTAGAGAATGTACTATACTGTCCGGATGTGCCGCATAACTTATTATCGGTACGACGGATGCAACAGGCAGGTTTAAGTATCATTTTCAACAAAAAAGGCGTTGAAATAAATAAAAATGGTAAAACCATAATAATAGGTAAGGAGTGGAGAAATTTAATTGCAGTTGATTTAATTTTAGGTAAAGAAGAAATAAATTCGAATATTCATGCATATAATATTATTGATAATAATTACGAAATATGGCATCAACGTTTAGGGCATATAGGAAAGTCAAAATTTGTAGAGTTGAAGAACAAACAAATGGTCAAGGATATGAATCAAATAGATAAAGTAACTCCTAACGATAATTTATGTGAAGCTTGTATAAAAGGAAAACAAGCAAGATTACCATTCGAAAAGAAAAAGGATAAAAGTTACGTTAAGAGACCATTGTTTATTGTTCACTCTGATGTCTGTGGTCCCATCACTCCTCCGACAATTAATAACAAAAATTACTTTATTATATTTGTAGATGAATTCACTCATTATTGTGTCACATATTTGATCACATATAAATCAGATGTATTTTCAGTTTTTAAAGATTTTATTGCAAAGAGTGAGGCACATTTTAATTTAAAAGTTGTAAATTTATATTGCGACAATGGTCGAGAGTATTTACCAAACGAGATGAAAGACTATTGTGTACAAAAAGGCATTAGCTATCATTTAACTGTACCACGTACCCCACACTTAAATGGTGTGTCCGAACGGATGGTAAGGACTGTGACTGAGAAATCTCGTGCAATGATAATTGGTGCCAGTTTAGATAAAGTTTTCTGGGGGGAAGCAGTTCTAACTGCTACATTTTTAATAAATATAACACCAACTAAAGCTTTAAAACGAGATAAAACACCATATGAAATGTGGCATGGTAAAAAGCCGCAATTAAAGTATTTAAAAGTATTTGGTTCTACAGTGTATATTCATAATAAAATTAGAAAAACAAAATTTGATGAAAAATCATTTAAAGGAATTTTGATGGGGTATGAACCTAATGGATATAAAGTGTGGGACGTGAAAAATGAAAAATTTATAGTTGTCAGGGATGTCATTGTAGATGAGACTAATTACTTGATTTCAAGGCCAGTCGTAAGGACTGAAAGAGTTGAGTCTGAAAACTCTGGTGATGAAACTGATGTACAGTCTAAAGCTGTAAAAATAAGAGAGAAATCTGATAGTGAGAAATCAGATGCTTTGCAACAGGGTAGTGTTGCAAATGAAAACTCTTATAATCAAACTGATAAGCAGTTTAAATCAGTAAAAGGGAAAGAAAAATCTGATAATGAGAAATCAGATGCTTTGAAACCAAGTAATTGCGTAAATGAAAATGTCGAATCAAATCAAAGTCTTGATAAATCTGTAATTGAAACAGATATACACAAACAGTCTATTTCTCAAAATGGTAAAGATGAAAAACAGCTAGAATTAAAACAGAGGAGAAGTGATAGGGTTAGACATCATCCTTGTATTTCGTATAATGAAGATGATTTACCAGACGATTGATTTATGTGTGCACAGTCTATGGTTTATGATATTCCGATCTCATTTCAAGAAATTAAAACTAGAATTGATAGAGATAAATGGGAACAAGCCATAAATGAGGAAATTAACTCACTTTTAATTAATAACACTTGGTCGTTAGTGAATAAAACAAGTGCTAAAAATATTGTTGATTGTAAATGGATATTTAATATAAAAAGGGATGGTAATGGCAATCCATTAAAATATAAGGCTCGTCTTGTTGCTCGCGGATTTAGTCAAGAATATTCAGTAGATTATAATGAAACTTTTGCACCAGTGGCGAGGATTTCAAGTTTTAGATTTATGTTAGCATTTGCGAATCAAAACAGTATGTTGATACATCATATGGATGTAAAGACTGCTTTTCTTAACGGTATATTGAAAGAAGAAATTTATATGAAAGTCCCAGAGGGTGTTCACACAGAAAGCAATCAAGTTTGTAAATTAAATAAAGCAATTTATGGATTGAAACAAGTAGCTAGATGCTGGTTTGAAGTTTTTGAATAAGCTCTATTACAAAAAGGCTTTCGAAATTTATCAGTTGACCGATGTGTATTCATATTAGATAAAGGAAATATTTCCAAAAATATTTATGTTTTGCTCTATATAGACGATCTAGTAATTGCTACTGTTAGTAATGAAACAATGAGAAGTTTCAAAAACTATCTAATGAATAAATTTAGTATGACAGATTTAAATGAAATTAAATTTTTTATCGGGATTAAAATCGAAAGAGAAGGTAACAGAATATTTATGGATCAGAGTGCGTATATAAAAACAGTATTAAGAAAATTTAATATGTATGATTGTAAAGCTGTTAGTACGCCTCTTCCTAGCAAATTAGATTATGAAGCTTTAAATTCTGATGAAAAATTCGATGCACCTTGTAGAAATTTAATTGGTTGTTTAATGTATATAATGATATGCACACGACCAGATTTAAGTGTTGCTGTAAATATTTTGAGCAGGTATACTAACAAGAACAACAAAGAACTTTGGCAATGTTTAAAAAGAGTTTTAAGATATCTTAAGGGCTCTATAGATGTTAGATTAAATTATGTACAATGTGATTATAATGATCTTTTAATTGGCTATGTGGATTCAGATTGGGGAGGTAGTGATTGTAATGATAGAAAAAGTACAACTGGCTATTTGTTTAAATTATTTGAACAGTGTACAATATGTTGGAACACAAAAAGACAGCATTCGGTAGCTGTTTCATCTACCGAAGCAGAGTATATGGCTCTTTATGAAGCTGTTAAAGAAGCACTGTGGTTAAAATCATTTGCAAAAAGTATTAATATAAATATCCTTAAACCAATCAGAATCTATGAAGACAATAATGGTTGCATTAGTATTGCCAGCAATCCAACATGTCATAAAAGATCAAAACACATTGATATCAAATATCATTTTTCAAGGGAACAAGTAGAGAAAAATATAATAATATTAAATTATATTCAAACAGGAGAACAAGTCGCGGACGTGCTCACAAAACCACTGCCAGCTGTTAAGTTCTTGGAGTTCAGGGAGAAACTAAGTTTGAAGTAATATTGATATGTTTAAAATAAATATTACAGTTTGTTTCTTTGGCTGTTAATCGAAGCGGTCTGATTAGGTTTTTTTGGGTTTTCCTAATCCTACGCAACAAATGTTGGACCGTGTGTAAATATCCCCAAATAAAAATAAAATAGAGACATGAGGCAAGCGGATTGTTTTTACGTTAGAGATTTAATTACTGCAAGCATAGAAGGGTAAAATAAAATAAAACAAATAAATACATAGACGATTTAGTAATGATTAACATAGAAAGAAATAGATTAAGTTTTGAGGGGGCGTGTTGGATTGAACGTTAAGGTTCTCTCGTATTCAAAACTTATTCTAGCACTTTCTAGAATCCCTATATGAGATTATAATCGAACTGTGTAAACATACAGCCGCCTAATCTTTATTTACATAGGCGCTTGGACGCAGTTGCATTTCTTTCTTTTAGCTCTCTTCCTTAAGAACCTTGCTAGCGTAAAGACGTCTCTGCCTCAGCTCTGATATAATAAAATAATATAAAAAGTGTTTCTTATTTCTATAAACTTGTGAGCTACTATTCCCATTTCCCAACAGATACCTAGAATATTATGTAACGATTATAATAATAATAATAATAATAAGGAGAAGAAAAATAATAAAAAAGTATGATATACCGGCCGTTCCGAATAGAATTACGATGCTCCCTGTGACCAACGTATTGCGTTAATTCTTCTTCCGCATAATTTTCCTCTCTCCTGATCTTTCTAGTCTTACTAACACCACTATCGTAATCCTCTTTAAAATGATCCATAGACGTTTTCACCGTTAACGATCTACGTTTTCGTAGACGATTACCGACGTAGATCTTTTCTCCTGAATTGTCGTCCCTTAATAAAATTGGTGCTTCCTCGTCTGTATTGTAATCTGTAAATTATTCAAATATATTAATTATATTACATTTAAAAATACATTCTCTAATACAAATAAATACTTCTATTATATTTATTATTCCGAATGATATATAGTATTGTGTATACTAGGCTTACACACGTACTGTGTGCATAAATAACATGCATGTTATAATATTGCATCGTAGATTAAATTATGTCATATCGAGTTAACGATCCTTTGAATCTTATCAAATTCTTTATCATCTTGCATAGATATTTTTAAACCTCTCTTATTGTTATTATAGAAAAATATAGAATCGTCGTACAGATATTTGAGAGTTGGTAAAATATTGTATTAAAATTTATCTGTCCTTTTTAAAAGGTCTATTTTATGATCATGCGATTTAATTAACACTAAACTGTCCGTTAATAAACCTTAACTGTGTACTGTGGCACTTAGCCTTACAAAATAAAAACGAATAACGTAATTGAGATTAAACAATTTCAAATTGTACTACTACGTCAACGAATCGTGGATTTTAAATAAGAAAAACGTATTAATACGACAACGAACAGTTTAGTGTTAAGAAAGAAACAGAAAGTTGTAGATACGTGAAATTGTAATATGAAATAATTCCAGTTTAGATGAAAAGAAAAGATACTACACGTACACGCATACACAAACACGCAAAATTACTTATTTACAGATTCACACATACATGTACTTACTTTATTACTTACACGTACTAACATACGCGTATATTAAAGTGTTTAAACACACAGGAATATTATGAAACAAAGTTTCAACGAACTCTAATCAAAACGGATCGATCGAATGATTAACTACACGTTGACATAATTGCAAGTTTAAATACAGTTGTCGATCAACGATCTACTAACTGGTATGAAGATATAAAAAAAAGAAGAAAAAGAAAAATGTATTTAAAAAAAAAGGAAAAGAGAGTGAGAGAGAGAGAGAGAAAGAAAAAAGAACAAGAAGATATGGTGTGTTAGTTGCGTAGACGCGTGATTTCGCACCGATCGAATGATCCAGTTGTCCGATCGATTAACATGCATCGTTTCTATTTCGATATTATTTATTATTAGAAGAGAAAAACTGTTAAAGGACTTGTCTAGATAATATATCATTGCTTCAGAATGTGCTTTTCGTTTCGAATTTTCTGATATGCGAGCACGCAGAGTACAGGGCCGTAATTACTAATAAAACACATGTGATCAATCTTCATAGTGAGGGGTTTCATATTTTGAAACGTATGATTCTCTTTAAAAAATGTCCACGTTTATTTGAAATAAATTTAAAATAGAAAATACTGATCCAAAAAAAAAACAACAAGTATTTGTTTGTAAAAATGAAGTTGCAGTATCGTGTGTTTATTTTTGAGGCCTTGAAAAATATAAATACGACCCTGATGATTGCACGCGAGAAATCGATCTTCCGCTCTCCTTCGATAACTTGTCTGACGATCCGCAACGATTGCGCAAATTCTTTCATGAAATCGATTAACCCACATCATATCGATTGATTCAATGTATGTATGCATGTATGTATATATGTATGTATGTATGTATGCACGTGTATATATATATTATGCGTACAGATAAGTTTGTTACATTACAAGTGACAGAGAAGTGTCGATGCATCTTCGAGATAGGAAATTAACGATACGAGGAAATAATTAAATCAATCGATCGATTCATCAAACGATTTTTCTAACGAAATAAAAAAATAGAGAGAAGAAAAAAGAAAATTAACGAAACAATGATAATATGACTATTTTTCATTGGAATTTCAGGTATCATTGTTAGTTGAGTTCTTTCGTTTAAAGAAATTCTTATGATGAATCTAAATGAAAGATTTATTACAATAGTTTATGGAAAATATAAGATTTCATTAGAATTTTATTGATACTCGTAGTGGTGGTAAAATAATTTTAATCTTTGATACAGTGAGAAAGAAATTTTTAAACGAAGAATCATTTTTACGATCAAGTAATTGTAAATATATTCGATTGAAGTAGAGATTGAGGATAAAATAATTTTCCTATTGATCACTATTTAATCCTAAGAAAAATAAAATATCCAATTAATTCGTGATGTCATTACAGAGTTAGGTGATTATTAAGATAAAATAACTTTCGCGTTTTTTAATCATTCCTTCGAAGAAAAATATTCGTTTCGCGGATCAGATTAGAGATGATGGAATTTGTTTGATAAAGGTGCTGCTGATGATGGTGATACGATGGTAGTGGTAAAATAATTCTCCTGTTTTTTATAATCATTAGGTTCAAGAGAGAGAAAAGAATTCATTTCACAGATCAGATTAGTAAATGGAATTTATGTTGGTGGGGATAAAATCATTTTCCTTGGTGTTACTTTCAATGGGCGGTACATACACTGCTGTTCAAAGTCGAATAGAACACCAGTTTGCGATTAATAAAAAAGTTAGTTCTTAAAAGTAGAATTATTTCTTGAGACAATTAGTTTAAGTGTATGATATTTTTCTTTTTTACTTTCCCCTTCCTTCAAAAAAAGCAGCCTGTTATTATTGGATGAATTAATTGAACGATACCATCAAATAAAAAATAAAAAAAAAAGAAATATATGTAATGTAAGAGAAAGAAAGATTTAAAAAGGTTTAAAAAGTATCTGGACAGTGGCAGACAAACAGGCTCGTCGATATTGACGCCTTCTGGCGCCTTCGGGGCTCCAACACGAGGAGAAGAAAATTATACTCTCTTCTAATCTACGAGCTGCGAAAGTAGCCCCGATATGATGGATGCTTGTAAAAAAAAAGATTCACTCTTCTTAAGTATTTTTTCCTTCTCTCAATATTTTTTTTATTATTATTCTGCTTCGTTTTTCTCTTCTTTCTCTTCTTCTTTGTTTCTTTTATGCCATTGGCAAATATTCATCACATATACGACATACATAAAAGTACAATATTATTTACACCAATTAAATAAAACATATTTATCATACATACAAATTATAATGAATTAATATTGTAAATATGTATAGTAAGATGGTCATAGGAATATTTATACTTAGTATGCAATTTTTTAAATAATTCATATTTTCTTGTAATGCAAAGCTTTTCCAAATTTTTATACAAAAAAAAAAACTTTCAACTTTCAAATTGATATACCCATTTTATCGTTAGTAGAGTATAATTTTACTTAAATGATAATCAAATTGATGGTTACTTTATGTACTTATATAATAACACAAAATTATATGTATATATAATATGTAAATATAAATTTAAGTAATTTTCTGCAAACATTACATATATGTTTCTACATCCAGATATATATATGCATAAATATACATAAATATATACATCGTATACGTGCATATATATTAGGTTGTCAAGTATGAATTGAAGCAAAAATTAAACATAATTGTATTGAAATTTGCTCCATTTCTTTGCTCCATACTTGACAAACCTAAAATATATTTATACATTTAAAAATATATATTAATTTACACATCATATATACGAATATTAAATTTTCATTAAAAATAAAACCTTACAGTAATCGTTTGTATTTTTCTATTTAATATTATTTAAACGAAGTTAACTTTTATTTTATTTTATTTTTTTTTTCGGAAATAGAATTTAAAAAAGAAGTATCTTGACACACATTTATATAAACCTCTTTCATGTCAAGGTGAAAGATGCCCGACTACTATTCCGGTTACAGGGCAAACAAAGACGCCTTTAAGATATATTTTCAGGATATCTTTCACGCATCACCGTCATCGAGAAAAACACTGTCTTACAAACTAAATTTATATACTCTTTACTTATACGATCAAATCAGATCGTGAAAGGTACGATCATCAAAAGATACTGAATGTTTTTATCAATTATATACATTGATTATTTTAAAAAAATATAAGTAAACGAATCTCAATTGCTTTCAGGAATGAATCGGTGCTGTTAAAATCATCCCTGTTTCATAAACGCGTTATAAACGTGTAGTTGTATTTCAAATACGATTTTATTTTTAAATAACAAGTCTTATGATAAATACATAAATTATATATTTGATTTATTTAATTTTATTGAATAACATTTAATTGAAATTTGTTCCATTTCATACTTGACAAGCTAATATTAGAAATAATTACGTATATGTGTGTGTGAATTGTACCAAAAGTAAAATATACAGATTATAAAATAAATACACATAATTAAATCTGTAATACTTACAGCAAATTAAATATATAATTGTAAAATATTATTTGTTAGTGAGAAGTTTTTTGTTTAAATAAAAAAGAAGACACAAGATACTTTCAATTATCGAAATAATCAGCAATAAATCATGGGAAAAGAAATAAAAATAAAAAAATAAACTACACCGAAATCTTCAAAAATCTTTCTCAAATTTTATTTTTATTCGTGGTTAAAAAATAAATACAACAGAGATATTTCATTCCAACTATTATTTCTTCCATTTCTACCTGTTTTTTCTATGAGCTCACTCTCTCTCTCTTTTACAACGTAATTCTACTATACAAAATCAAAGAGAGAAAGAGAGAGAGAGAGGGAAGTTCGTGAGCGTCGGATAACCGATCGAAAAGATTATGGAATTCCAACGAGAAAGCGAACTCCGGGGTCGGAGGTAAAGCATGCTCTAGCGAGAACACAAATTCCCCTAACATAAGATTTAAGAAAGAACATTCTTATACGGGCGTCAAGAGATTTATCTAATAATTTTCAAACCAATCTCTGATTAATCTTTAGGTATACACACACACACACACACGTGTAGTACGCTTTTTTCTGTTTTGTTTTTACAAGCGTGAGTAAATTTTTTTTTTAAATATTTCTTTCTATATTCTTTATCGAAATGTGTTTCTTTTTTTATATAATAATTACAACAGATAAGGAAATAGTTATTTTATATAATATATACAATATTTAAGTATGTATTAGATTGTCAAGTATGGAATGAAGCAAATTTCAATTCAATTATGTACATTTTTTGCTCCATTTCATATTTGATAACATAATATATGTCAAAAGAGATTTGATTTATTTCCACAGAAAAAAAAATATATATATAATATATTGATAAATATAAAAAGAATATGTAAAAGAAACTTTCACTGGGGGAAAATTACAAGGTAAGATAGATAACTTTCCAATGATTATTATCATTCGGGACTTGAATCCTAGCCGGAAAACAGGCGGAAGATTTGAAACATTTCAGTGAGAGTTTAATGATCGATTATATGTTAGATTTCTCTATTGATTAATTTGAACAAATAAATATTATTTATATCTTTTTCATTATGTATATGATATTATTAAAAATTATAATATTAAAATACGATTATAATCGTAATATTTTATTACCACTCTTTGGTAGTATTTGAATAAACATGAAAATATATTTAATATGTTTTTAATTGGAATTTCCATAAAAGAGGGTGTATATGAAAAGACGAGAATTTAATTATATTTATTTAAACAAACCAGATAAAAAAAAATGCATTGAATTGCATAAGATTGAAGTATGAAACACGTATTCATAAGTAAACATGTAGTGTTTATAAATCTAATCATTAAGGACAAATTATATAAATATTAAAAAAAGGTAAAAGAAAAAAAGAAAAAGAAAAGAAAACTAACCGCTAATCGATTATTTCAAAACCGTTCGATAATAATCGAAACAGATCGAGTAATGTCTGTCATTTCGGTCACAACCTGTAATAACAGGCCTTGCTTTTGATCAATCTTTTGCAAACGCAGTCAGAGTAGTAGGCAAAGCAAATCTCAAATGTTTATGTGCACATACATAAAAATATGCGTATGATATATGTGTGTGTGTGTGTGTACGTGTGTGTATGCGAAAGAAGATAGGACACTATGGCGTGAGTTCGATCTCGATTACAGTGTCCGTTATTCTGGGCCGAGATCGAGCCAAGTCAATGACTTTTACATATCGATCGATCGATCGATCTCACTTGCTTACTAACACATACGTGTATTATTCTCATCTCATCACGATAAAACGTTTGTGCGTGTGTAGGTGCGAGCACGAACAAGCGAGCGCAAATATACTCGGGCGCCGTGCGGTCTGCAAACTCCGATCGGTCGTACGTTCGATCGATCGATCGATCGATCATTTATCTTTGATATTATATTTATCTGGATCTCGTGTATTATTCAGTTAAATAATACGTACGGAGAGAAGAAAGAGAGAGATTGTTACTTTTTAATATGACTTATATTTATTTATATTTAGGTTTTGTTTTGCTGTTATTTATAGGAATCTCCTTCTGGGGATACTTTTTGAAAACATTTTTAGTAAACTTTTCTTTTTTACACTATTAACGATTATATCATATATATACTGCATCGATATAATCCAAATTATATACTAAAATAATTATTTGATATATATTTCAGTTTTTTTAGCCATTAGTGGTATGATGAATCCCATTCGTATCCTCCGGTGTTTAACAAAACCTCCTTCCTCGTGTATAACCCCACCCACCCTCCTCCCATAGAAATTCAAAGACAGCACCCACGTTGAGAATGAAAATTATTAAAGGAGAAGATCAAAGAGAGATTTTTTATGAAATGGTATATGGCAAGCAGTGTAGAGTGATGGTGGTGGTGGTGGTGGTGGTAGGCCTCTCCTTTTTATCATCGAGGGTGGGCCCTTAACAAGGGCGGCCTACCTCATTTTATTATTTTTTTTTTATTTCCTATATATTCTCTCCAACCTCCTCCACCTTTTCTCATCCACCTCTCATCCACCTCCAACTTCAGCTCCATTTGTATGTACGTAGCATGTTTGCGATCACGTAGTACGATAATACCATCGAGGAGGTTAATAACGATTGAAATTCGAACGAGTAAAGAAAGAACAGAAAGATAGATCCCGGAGGCTGTGTAATTACATTCTTGTAATAGCTTTTATGTGCTCCATTAGTTTTTCTCATTTCTTTGTTACCGTACACATGCTATTTAATTTATTTATACACACACACACATACAAACAATATATAAATAATTCTATTTAAAATTAATATTTTAATATTAAATAATATTAATTTGAAAATTAATCTTTCTTTCTTTCTGCTTTTATTTCATTTCATTTCATTTCAACGTAATAGAATAAACAATCAATTAGATAGTGCAAGAGAGTGAAAAAGAACTTAATTACGATGTAATCATCGAAACGAAACGAATTAGGAATTCCACGATTCCCTCCTCTCTTTTCTCTTCTCCGGTTCTCCAGGTAGAATTCCAATGCCACGAGAAAAAAAGAAAAAAAAAAAGAAAGAGAGAGAGAGAGTGTTACGAACGGACACGGTAGTTTCCGTTCCGTAGGATGATACACACAAGTGACTAAGAAAGAAAGAAAGAAATAAAGAAACAAATAAAAAAAAAGAAAAGAAAAGGAAAGAGAATGTTCCTCGTTCCTTCGAAATTCGTGCCTGATTGCGGGCTCATCTGAAGCTTAACAGGTTTACCATGCCGGAGGGCTGATTCCTCGAAGAAAGGTGGAAGAAGTAGGAGGAGAAAAGATGCCGGGTAGGTGGACGATGAGGAGGAGGAGGAGAAGGAGGAAGAGGAAGAGGAAGAGGAGAGGAACGAAACGAGCATGGTTCGTCGATCTCCAAAGCTGCGATTTTCCGGCCTTATGCATTCTTATATGCATCATCCTTATATGCATCATCCTTATATGCATCATCCTTATATGCATCATCCTTATATGCATCATCCTTATATGCATCGTTATTTCGTTCTTCCTACAGGATCATCATCATCATCATAATCATCATCAAAATGATCTTCTTGTTTTATTTGTATTATTTTTATCGATTTTCTCCGTTTCTCTGTCACTTTGTTCGATGTAGGTGGGTAGTATAAATACATGTATATGCATATAGGGTATATAACTTTGTATGCACGTATTGAGGTAATTCCTCTGGGGTTATGGTTCTCGAAGGTGGTTCGATCTAATAGCCATGATGATATCGAAGAGATCGGTACGTCGTTTCTTCGTATATAGGAATCTTGCTGCTGTTGCTGTTGCTGTTGTTGTTATATTCCTGTTCATGCTTATACTCGTAGTACTCATGCTCATTCTCGTGATCATGATAGTGACGGTGATGCTGTGATCTTGTTGAAGCAGTTTATAAATGAATGAAATCATGCTTATACTCTTGTATAAGAGAGAGAGAGAGAGAGAAAAAAAGAGAGAATGTATTAACGTTGTTGGATAAGTTTACTTCGGTGTAGATCATGTTTCGATATCATTCCTGATACTTAGGTTACGATTATCGCTTACATTCATGTCACATTATCTCTTGTCCTATTGTTCTATTTTTTATAATTTACTCCCTCATCGATCTCTCAGACTTCGACATAATTAATTTATATTTTTAAATGAATTAAAATATATGCTACAGCCTTGAATTTTTTTTTTCTAGAACGACAAAACAGAATAGGACTCGTACAATTTTCAAAATAAATCGTCCCCCTTTCTTTTATTATTCTATGTTTTTTTTTTTTCACAAAATGAATTCACTCTTATATACGCGAATGGAATTCTCTGGAAAGAAAAAGAAAAAAAAAACTTGATATCGGTCGAGACGGAACAAATCGCAATGAAACGGTGAGAGATGCGTCCACGTCGGTCTTTCTGAAGTAAACGTTTTTGAGAACCTTCACGAATTTAGATAGCTCATGGTGACAGCCCTACTCAAACGGAGAATTCGAAACGTGCGTCGCCAAGCTGTCTTCGGGTAAACGTCAAAATTCAACACATTGATGTCCGGTTAATCTTCTTATAATAAAATCAATTATGTGATTGGTTGCTTACAGGTGGGCCGCCTTTCATAAAATTTCAAAATGAAAAATAAATAAAAAATTCATTCCCCACATCTCTTTCTTCACACATCTCTCATTTATTACATTATCATAGATAAATATTTCATTATCTTCATCGACCGTTTAAATAAAAATAATAATAATAATAAATAAATATAATAATTTCCCTGTATACTTTTAACTATTCCATTCTCACAGAAAGTTAATCACTTTCGTTTAAAAATCAAGAGAGAATTAAACGAGACTAAAATTATCGTTAGAAAAAAAAAAAATCACAAATGAACGTATGAAATTTCAAGTTAATTCGCATGTAAACGAAGCATTTCCCGTTTTTGGAATATCTGCGAGACAGACAAATGTAAATTAATAGGTACATACATATGTATATAAGTGTATACATATATATGAAATACATTCCATGTCGTTTGGACAATGTAAACGGTTTAATAATGAAACATTTAATCGAGCTTGGTGGTGATGGTTTCGCATGAGTTTCGCATAAGCTTCCCATAAGCTTCGTACGTTCCCGCACCGGTTTTCCAACCAGTCTCTCACCCTCTTCCCTCTCACCCTCCCCATAAGAATTCGTCTCGCGTCAATTTATTATTCACGAATGTTATATTATACGTATCCCCGAGACGAATATTTTTTTTTGTCCCTCGGTGTTGTTACACACAGTGGCAGTTTAAAGGAACAGTGCATGGTCATGAATAAAACCATTCCGAAAAGAGGATTTGTTATATATACATATGTATATATTTTATATACATATACGTATATGTGTATGTATGTATGTATGTATTCGTGAATAAGTTCTTGAGTTTATACGTACAAATACATCCATACACTCACACACAAACACACATATTCATACGCACATACACGTCCCAAGAATTCATGCGTACGCGCGTACCTATGCATGGATGTTGTGTGTACATAAGATTGAGTGCATGCATTATTAATTTGTTTTTTTGGCGGTGAATGCACCAACCCTTCCTTCGATTTCTCTTTTTTGTTCTTTTCTGCGTTCTCTTGTAACGTTCCTTGTGTATTCTTATGCATGAATGTGTGTTGTTGTATGAATGTATTTGTATATATGTAACTTCCTACGCCCATATAAATTCGTACTCTTATATGATATCTCTGAACGCGTGCTCGAGAACAAACGTTACGACAGGTGTGGACGTCGTATGTCTCTTTATAGTTCTTTTTGATCGATATTCAAATTATTTCAATTTATACTAAATATATATACATATACAACGATCGTTGCAATATTCTATCAAGTTATGTATAAATATATTTATATGCAAGAAGATAAATTATTGGCTCACTTAAAAAGTTGATATAACTTTGTGTGTATGATTTGATTATAATAATAATTTATATCTAAATATTATAAATGAAACACGAATATTTATGATATGTTGGAGGCTGATAATTATGTACTTTTCCGGGTTTGGGGGAAATAGGAGGAAGGTAAACTTAAAACGAAAAGGAAAGGAAAGGAAAGAAATGTGGTAAATAAATCGGTTTTACAATTAGCGATAAATACAAGCTTACCAATGACAGCACAGTTACGAACACCAACAGGAGGATCCTCGTCAATGTCGTTGGACGAGGTTGACTCAGTGACAGGAGGCACCCGGTAGATAGCATGTTGCAAGGAGGATGCCATCATTGACTCTTTCTCGTTGTCGCGCCAGTGCTCGGCCGGTTTAATGAAGTAGCTTCCGCTCGACGTTCTCATGTGGCCCGTCTGAAAAAAAAGAAAATAAAAAGGAAAAAATACCACAAATTTAGTACATTTTACACGTACGACGTAATTGCTTTTCTTTTTTCTTTTTTTTCTTCTTGTTCTTCTTCTCTTTTCCTACATCATCCCAGAGAAGAATCTGAATTCTCATTTGTATTCAATTTCATTCACATATTTGTATTCTCCATTTATATTATACGTGTAGAATATAATAAGTTTTTTTTATAATACATTTTTTGTAAACACGAAATTATATTAACATATTGATCGATTTATTTATTCTTAAAATATATATGTTTATTTGTATTATTAGGTGGATAAGTAATGTCATTTTGTTTCTGTCAAAAAAAAATCAATATTTGTTTATCCATTTATCAGCTCATCGTGTACTTCAAAGTAGTGCCAAAGAAAAGAAGACAAGAAAATATATATACACAGTATGTGTGTGAGTTACAGGAGTATTCGTACCTGCTGTCACACACATACACACACACACTGTATAAAATTTGAAATAATTTATAATATTTATTACAATAAGTCAAGAGTTGAATAATTTCCTAAAAATAGTTTACCGTGCATAGGAATTTTAAAAGTTTTAAAATTTATAATAGGGGTGTGTACAAATATTTCTGTGATTCACTGGTATCGTCATTAATTTGATAAAAATCTACCACACGGAGATTTTTATATTCTTAGGTAAAATATTTTCTTAAGATAATAATTTTTGTCATTTTTGTTTATTCGTTAACTTTCTATTCGCACGGTAAAAGTTTCGATTGAGAAAAATGTCAAAAGAAAGAAACGAAACGAAATTGAAATTATTTATATATATATAACTATATATTTAAAGTAATATAATATGATGTGTGTTATAGATTGGCATAAAGACAATATCATAGGTTTCTCTGCGTAACATGGGACACGCGCGTTAGGCTAGACAAGAAGGACGCCCACGTAAATCCACCTACGCTTGCATTCCGTACTTGCCGAGAATAAAAAAGAAAGAAGGAGACAGACATACATATACGTGCATACATACATACATACATACATACATACATACATATATATATATATACATAGGTATATACATCGTATATCGAGTCGAAGAGAATAGAAGGATCGTTCTCACGACATTTCTGAATCCACCTTTCGTCTCGTCTCGTCGTCTCGTTAACAGACGAGGAGAGAATGGCGATAATGAGATCGAGAAAATCAGAAAAAAAGATTTAAAAAAGAAATAGTAGTAGAAGAAGTAACAAGGTGGTTGAAGGAAAATAATGAGCAGAATTAAAAAAAATAATAATAATAATAATCCATAAAATACAACCTATACATACATCGAATTATAACGAAACACTCAAATTTAATAATACCCCAATTAAAGTTGAAATAAATTATTAAATAAAAATACCAATGAGTAGAATAGAAAAGTAATAAAATAGAATGAAATAATAATTAAAATAACTAAATATATAAATGAAAGAAAAAGATTTATATATATTTTATATGCAATTAAAGTCAAGTTGAATAACTCGCAAACACATTCACAAAGTCTACTCTTCACAACCCCTTTAAAAAGTTCAATTAAAGTATATAAAGTAAATGATGAAAAACGATACTTCGATCGAACAATCATCATAATTGGATACTCCTCCCCATACTAATCTTAAATTTATTTAATAACGATGAGTGTGTGTATGTGTGTGGAAAGATTGAAAGAATGTATAGACATACTATAATACATATACACACATATATTAAAGAGAGAAATGAAATCGACCTAATTAATTATTGCTACTAATTATAGGATTCTCTTTTTCTTTCTCTTTCTCTTTTTCTATCTCTTTCTTTTTATTTCTTTTTCCCTCTTTCTGTGTACTTGGATCGAAGGAAACCTGACTGGGTATATAATGATACACCAGTGCTCGTTATAGGAATTACGAGGAGCCCGAGTTAACAGGTACTAAGGGATATTTATCGATTATCAACGCCTCCTTAACGCCAACCGTTCTATCCTCCTATCTTCATAGTAAGCAAATATGTAGGTAGTTAGTTAGTTAGTTATATATCTATCTTACTGAATCCTTAAAAACGATCTCTTTACATATTTCCAAATAAAGGCAACAAAATAAAATCAATAAATGTAAAATTAAACTTACCAAAAAAAAAAAGGTAATGGAGTAAGAAATATTTCTTGGCAATTATCCTATTGGTAGAATTTATTTTAAAGTTTAAAAAAAATAAATAGAAAATTCTTAACAATTATTATCAATAACAAGAAAATAAATCATAAATAAGAATAATTAAAATAAAAGATAGCGAATAAGGAAGAGATTGAAGAAAAACTAATCGAGAAAATAAAAATTCTTTGACAATCTTATTATTACTGGTTATTTATTGATTAATAGGATTGAATTATGATTGAATAAATAATGATAAAATCTAAAGAAAAACGAGTATAAAGATAATCAACAAAGTTTGTAACTCGTTGAAAGTTCATCCCAAGTCGACGATTACTTATTCTTATTGATTACGAGAAAATGATTCAAAATTAGAATATTAAAATGAAATATAGTAAACAAGGAAGAGAGAGAGAGATTAAAGGAAAAAATAATAATAAATAAAATACAAACTCTTGACAATCTTATTAGTACTTATTATTTATTGATTCATAGGAATGATTTATTCCTGAACAAAAAACGATAAAATCTAATGAAAAACAGGTATAAAGATAATCAGTTAAGTTTGTAAGTTGTAGAAAGTTCATCCCAAGTCCACGATCACTTATTCTTTCTTCTCTCTCTCTCTCTCTCTCTCTCTCTTCCTTCTTCTTCTTCTTCTTCTTCTTCTTCTAGAGTTCTTTTTGCATTCTACACTTTGCATCCTGCATTCTGCCATAGCAATTCTCCCCCGTTCGGTCGGCATCTAACGATAGTAATGTAAGAGGATTGCGGCTTTTCGAAGGACCAAAAGAATGAATGAAAGAAATAAAGAGATAGAGATAGAAATGGAGATAGAAAGATAGAAAGATAGTAAAATACGTAGAGAGAAGAAGAGAATAAGTAGTAGTATTGCGAAGTGTATAGAGTCAACCCGATGCGATGCGATGCAATGCAATGCAAGTGCTTGCTTACTTGCTTGCTTGCTTGCTTGCTTGCTTGCTTGCTTGCTTGCTTGCTTGCATGCACCTGGTTATATTGCTGTTAGTGAACGAAGGACAACTTTCAGCCTTTCAGTTGTCGTTCCTGTTCTTTTCTGTCTTCTCGCTGATGTTCCTTCTCTGATCTTTCTGCTTTAGATCTTTTCATCTTTTTATTGTTCCATCTTCTATTTAAATATTATTACGCACAACCCTAAATGGTTTTACAAAAGGTCCCGAGATTATTGATACCTATGAATCAAATAAATCCTCTTCTTCTTATTTTCCTTTTTGATTTTTTTTCTTGGTCTATTTTCTTTTTGTAGTGATTTATTTTCTATAGCAAAAAATTGCTACGAGATGATTTCATTGGTTAACCTTGATCGAATTAAATGATAAACTGTCTTATCTTAATTTAGGCCCACTTGGCTCGCGTGCCAAGTAAGGTTCGTTTGTCTCTTACAATTTTATTATATTTTTGATATTCAAAGGTCGTTTGAGAATCACGATACAGGTATACTTTTAAAATATGTATTTTGTCACTCGTTAGAGATGACGGTAAAATATAATAATAAATAATACACGCTTGTAAGGTAAAATATATTACTTTGGAAAGGTAATATAAAATATATTACGATCAAAGTATATGTTTTATTGTGAAAAAAAAAAGAAGAAAAAAGATTTTTCGTATCGTTAAAAATTAAAGAAAATATTTATGTTGTCTCCTTTAGTTGAAACACCTTGTATATTATATGTTTATATATGCATATATATACACACATGTCTTTCACGAATGCACGTCTGTTATGAACTCATGACTGCTTGCATTTGAAATATTCGAGTAGAATTACTGAGAGATAAGCTATGAGTCCAAACATCGATTAACATAACGAACCGTTCGATGTGTGTGTGTGTGTGTATATGTGTATATATATGTTAGAGAACGAATTGCATAGATACAGTAATACATCCTGAGGCTATGAACGAATGAAAATAAACATTCTAATACCGTTTGGCCTGAAATCATTTTATCGATATGAATTATTATTGATCCGATATCGAATGAATTTCAAATTTGCCGTCACCTGTTCTGTTACTAAACTCTCTTACAAAGTTTCATTCTAATTTTTACTTCTAATTTTTTACTTTTAGAAAAGAAATCCTTCTCTAAATTAATTAACCTCCCCAAAAAATAACATTTATTTACATTTCATATTAAAACTTACGATTGATCGGCAAAACAAATGAAATTCAACCGCATTTGGAAGATTTTGGGCTACGCTCCAATTTGTTACGTCACTTTATTTTTCTTCCCCTACCTGTTACATAATTTCTCTCGAAAGTAAGCATTAGAGAAGAAGAAGAAGAAGAAGAAGAAGAAAAAAAAAGAAAGGGGATTAAGGGTTGGGAAGGGCTGAGTGGTCGTGTAAAACGTATCTCTCCGACTCGTCGAAAGGTCGATGAGATCTTCCTGCGGAGAACTTCGAGGTCGTTGGCAGCGTTTGCCAATGGGGGAAAAAGAGAATAAGAGGTTCCAACAGAAAGAAAGAAAGAAAGAAAGAAAGAGAGTTGGTGAGGGGGTGGGTAGAGGGAGGGGGAGTAGGTGGGGAGGATGAGAAAGATAGAAGGAGACAGGAGAAAAACGATGCTCTTACCAAGAGTTCTCGGTAACCCTGAAGTCCCTCTTTGTGCCCCATGTTTCTCTGTCTTTCTTTCTTTCTTTCTCTTTCTTTCACACACACACACACATAAACACACACTCTCTCTCAGGCACCCTCTCCCCCAACCCCCCACCACCACCTTTCCCTTAGACAAGAGAGCTCGAGCAAGCTTATACGCGAACTCTCAAATGCAAATCGTAAGCACACATCGCCCCCGCAAATACATCGGTGCACCCATTTCCCTCGTAACCTCACCCCCCTCCCTTGCCTCCCCTCACCCTCCCCGCCTTTTCTACACCACCACCACCACTTTACTCCACTCGCCCTCTCTTTTAAGTTTTAGTTTAGTTCGTCGTGTTCCGTTCTGATATATCCAAAATGACAAACAAGTATTTTGAATTGTAATTTTACGAATTATATAAAAACAATTATATTGATTCGGTTAAAATAATTTTGATCGAGTCTGTAAGTTTGAATGAATTAGTTTTGAGATGTTTTGGAGTTCTTCGATTCTTCATCGAATATTCTATGACATTTTTCTTTTTATTTTTTTCGTTTGTTTCTATTCTTCTTCTTCTCTTCGATGGACCACATTTAAAATTATTCTAAAGAATTTCTTTTATACCGAAGAAAGAAAAACGTAAAAGATTTAATACGACAGAAAGTAAGAATTTGATAACAATGGAATACTAGCTCTTCTGGGTGGGCTTTAAACATATTTCCAATACCAACCGACGACAACTACCCAACTTTATCCTTGTCTTTTACCGAACTTGTCGTTTCACATATGCATATGAAAGATTCAATGGGAATATAAACACGACCCGTTTTAGGGTTGACTCTCTTTTCTCTCTTTGAAACGTTTTATTTGAAAAAAAAAAACATTTTCTTCTCGTAAAAAATGAACGTTAAAGTTCTTGACGAAAGATATATTTAAAATATTGGTAATAAATTTAATCTTTTGAAATTTATACATATATATTGTTAACAAAAAATGATATTATTATTTATCCTCATGGTTTTTTCTCCTTTTTTTTTTGAGAGAGAGAAATTTAAAGGACAGATAGATATTGGAGATAATGGAAAGATAATTCGTGTATGTATCTCTTCCTAGGTGGTCAAGCATATATGTAGTTGGCTGTAAAATAAAAAAAAAAATAAAATAAAAAATGTCCAATTAATTCCAACTATAATATTACACATTTCAACGAAGGTCGTCGGGTTCCTATGGGACTGGTCGTACCGGCTCAAAAGTCGAATGAATATCCGTGATTATTCGAGTTTACTGGCGCAATTCCAAAGTCTCTCTCTCTCCCTTTTTTTTACAAACTATATTTCGAATAAAGTGCGGAAGAAGGACAGAAGAAAAATATAGAAACAAAGGTTACTAAAAGTGTTGAGAATCTTAAATACATTGGTCAGGTAAAAAGTATCAAATTTTCATGCCAAGTGTCTTACTCATCCTCTTTTGGAAATAAAATCAAAATACTCGATATATTCGAAGATTAGAAATAGATATCACATCACGTTACAGGAAAATATATTTATAATAATAATAATTATAATAATATACATAAATAATATAATATAAATATTATACACATATAAATATGAAATATTACAATTTCAAAAGCAAGATTTGTATTTTTCACAAAAGTAAATAAAATCATATTCATTAGTTTTAGAAAACATAACAAATATTTGTCTTCTTCTTCTTCTTATTCCTAAAATAGGACACTGTCCTGTATTTCTCCAACTTTTATTCTTTTTATTTTTACAACTCCTGCGATGAGGAGGTCCAAGCTTTCATACCATAGTTTAAATGGTCTTCCCGGTAGCCTGCTCAAGAGGAGTTTGGCAATCCGAGGCATTTTCGTTGGGTCTGTGAGCATTTTCTTGGTTTTACCCCCGGTAGGTTGCTAGCCTCTCCGAGGAAGTTAGCGGGTCACCCTTCCTAGGTATTATATTTCTACCTAGGCTGCTTGACTTGAATGATTTGATAATCACTCTCGCTAGTGTCGTGATAACACCGCTAACATATATAACATATATAAATATTTGTCAATAGCAATAATTATGCATACAAACGAATAATACAAATTATTCCTCTTAACTCTCACACCCTCTTCCCCTCTCTCTCTCTCTCTCTCTATCCCTTCTGAATTTCTATTTCTTTTCTAATTCTCTGTCTATGTTTATGCTGATTTCATTCTCAGCTCAGCATCCAACGACCTCGTAAGCAAATAAGCTCTCGCACATACCGAGACCGGTCTTCGACATTCTTAAACATGCACATACGTGTATACACAACATACACATATTTACAAACATACACATACATATCGTTTTCACTTTCTATCTCCATCGTTGAGAGAATAATTATTCAACTCCTTGGTGATTCGAGATAATCCTTAACGCGACAACTAAAAGCGAAGATTAAGATTAACAGTAAAGTGTGTGTGTGTGTGTGAATGAGAGAAAGAGAGAGAATGAGAAATGGAAGAAGACAAGAAAACAAGGCTTACGAGAGGATTAGCAAATTGATTTAAATTTCATGAAAATTGTCTACATTGGATTACAATCTTGTTACGGGTAGAGTGATTGTACTCGATTGGTTGTTATAATATTGACCTGTCTTGTTAATACTTTTATATACATTTTATTTTACAGTAATAAATGAGACGAATTCAAATTTAAACGATATTAATTTAAAGGATTGATATTATGAGTAATTGAAAAATTCAATAAATATACATATCAAATTTGTAATTATTTGTAATTTATTGTTAAATAGTATAACATATATAATATTTATAGATAGATATTTTATTAGATCAAAAATATTCATCTCACAATGAAAATGATTACTAGCCAGAAAAGTTAAAACAATCCATGAAGTAAATTAATAAAATACGTAAAAAAAAAAATCTCTTTTTCCAAAGAGATAATCATTTCAAAAGTTATAATACATGTATATATTTATTATTATTATTTTTTTTTAAATTCTCTTCTGACGAATGAAAATTATTCGAAGTATATGTAATACTGATAGATATTTTTATCTCGTTACGATTAGTCGTATCATTTGTATTAAAAAACTTCTTTCGTCTCGTCTTCGTTAGAATATTAAGTTTAGTCAATTCATTCGAGGAGAGTGAAGTCATTAATTTACATCTGTCAGCGACAGAAAGAAGAGAGAAAGAAAGAGAGTATCTATCTATATATGCATTATATATAAATATGCATATACATACGTAAGTGGTTACTTTCGTACGTACGATGTGCGTTCTCATTATAAACGTCCGGTTATCATCATCGTCTCATCAAAATCACGTACAATTTACAGCTCGTCGTTCGACGAGCACAACGTCTTCAAAGATCCAAGGTATGATCGCACGTGTCTAACGATACCCGACTATTAATTTCAACTAACCGGAACTTTCAATAGAGACCTATATCTTGCAATTTGTATTTTTACACGTCTAACAAATTTCCAAAGATAAAAAAAAAACAATTATTAAATATTATAAATTTACTACAAGTGTTTAATATCAACAAGAAATTTTCATTTAAAGTACCTATAGGAAATATAGAAACTTCCAATAAACCTATCTCATGCAATTAGTATTCTTTCACGCCTATAACTAATAAATTTGGAAAGAAGAAAAATTAATAATAAATATTAAATATACTATAAAAGTATACGTAATTAAAATATATATATATATATATTAACTAGAGAATAAGTAGTTAAAATATGAGATAGGTAGACAAAGTATTATCTCGTTTCACCATAAGCTCCTGCAAAGGAACAGGTTTTTTCATCCATCGATCGATCGTTATTCGAATACAATGATGAACGATATATATGTATACTACTATACATACTAGCGATACTTTGAGAATAAAAAAGAAGATTAAAGGGTGGAGGGGGAGGGGTCGAGGAAGAGTGGCTAAGAGGTAAGACGAGTTCAGCTCAGTGAATCTTTGAATCCCTTTTTAAAAGAGAAGATACTTTGTATTAGATCTCGTAACAGACATTACGTGATGATAAATTAATAGTAATCGTGCGATTACGTCAAGTTATTTCGATTCGTTGGTATTCATTTTACGAGAAGACTTAAACGAGATTACATCACTGCTCTGTTTAAATAGACACATACACACCAGAACTCTCTCTCTCTCTCTCTCTCTCTCTCTCTCTCTCTCTCTTTTTCTATTTTTTTTTTTTTACTATTTCTTTCTATCTCTCTTTTTATCTTATATACATACATGTTTATATTATAGGTCTCTCGCGTATAGTTTTTATACATATATTTTTTTTTTTGTTCGTAGATATATTTCGATCGATTTTATGATTGAAGATATTCAGTCACTTTTTGTATTACTAATTTACTTTTAATTTAGTTGATCATCGTGCAATCATCGTAGAAGTTGTTGAATATAAGATTAAATCGAAAAAGATAATATTATTATTTTTTTTCTTTTTGTTATTGGATATTTATAATTTTGAAAAGATAATATAGAAGAAGAAGAAGAAGATAAAAAAATCATGTATAAGATTAATATTACTCTAGAGAAGTATGTTTAAATTGAAATCATCGTTCGTGTCCTATCAACCTCCTTTCAACAATCTTCTTCTCTTCTTTCAATCCGCAACGAATTCTTCTTCTTTTTCTTATTCTTATTTTTCATTCTTCGAACTCGCAGATTATTATTTTACTTCGTCAAATATGTCACGTTGCTTAAACGAAAACGATGACACGATGATCATAAGTAAAACGATACGCAAATTTATCAACACGCGTAGGTGAATTCATCCATGTATATATAAATGTTAATTATGTGATGAGTTCATTTTTTTTAGAAGTCTTTGGTTAATTATTAATTACAAACAAACATTTCAAATTATTTTACTATAAGATATTTCTTATAAATTTAAGAAAAGAAGTCTTAATTTTATTTTTTTTTATATATATTTATAACACTGATGAAACCATGACGAAGAGAATGAGTTTTCTGGACCTCAATTTCTCAAAAGAAAACGAAAGATACAACGTCTATCTTGAAGAAATTCTAAAAGAACCCTGACACAACTCCGACAAAGAGTACGAGTTTTCCAAACTCCAAGTTCAGAGCAACTTGGCGAAAAGTACAAGGTTTGTTAGACCCCAAATCTTCAATTTTACGAAAAGTACGAGTTTTCTGGACCAGAATTTTTCAAATAAAGGAAAGATACAACGTTACGTGTATAAAATAAGAAAAAAGATGTAGGTATATAGGTGCAGGTAGAGAAGTCGTCGTCTTTTGATATTCATTTCTCGTTGAACTCGTTCGAGGAGAGCCACACGATTGTACAGGATTCTACACGGTTGTACACGTTCCTCCTCGTAATACGAAGAAATTACGGGGCATGAATTCCCCTTTAGGCAGGAGAGCGTCAACGAACTACTCACGAGTTGTACGAGACAACGACGATGAGAGAGAATGCTACCGACGAACCGATCGCAGACACTAACACGGTGCCCGCGATCAAGATCGTGACCTACAATACCACAAACTCGAGAAACATGGGGATATGTAATGAGATAACTGATTCCGTATAATACATTGATTCATTCAATCGTCAAATTCCATCGATACTTAATAATAAAACAATTCTATATAAAATACAAAATATTCGCGAAATTATATATATTTTTTAATACATTCTTCTTAAAGTATAAATGATTCTTTTTTTTTTTTATTAAATAGGTATTATTTACTTCATTATTTCTTCATTAATTTCCACCAATAAAAAATTCAACAACTTCTAGTATTATTTATTTTATCTAAATGCAATTTAATTCGATTTTATTTTATTTCATTTAGAATATTTATTTAATCATTAGTTCATTCAGTTTCCACGAATAACAAAAATGTAACAACTTCTTAGGATTTATTTGATTAAAATTTAATTTTCATTTGATTCGATTATATTTTAATTTTCTTATAATATTATTTAAACGTTAAAACTCTACGAGGTTAATTTAAAAAAAAAGAAAAAAGAAACATTTTCTTGAAAATCTTAAGAAAGTCGAGCTGATAAAAACGTAAAAATATACATTGACCGTCAGCAAGCACGCGTTTCATTTGACTATCAGATCACGTCGAGGACCGGTTTAACGATTTGAAGAGTTTCTAAAGAATCACCTTTTGCCTTCGACTTTTTTTTTCTTCTTAGTCAGCAGGAAAGTTCGACGCTTTCGTGTAAATTCCGATCTATATACTTACTTACATACTTACTTACTTACTTACTTACTTACTTACTTACTCCGTTTTCCTTATCTTTTTATTTAAATACGTTGATCGAAGACAGATATGTAAGTACGTATGTATATCAAATATATTATTTTCTACTTGGTAAAGAATCTAAGAAAATAATCTGATCCTCGTATTATCTTCTTTCATTTTATTCGATATCGAAAAATTACAAAATTACAAAATATATGTACATTTCTAAAATTGATTTATTATTTGTATTGATACATTAGCTTGTCAAGTATGAAAATATACCAAAAAATGCACATAATTGAATTAAAGTTTGCTCCATTTCATACTTTAATCAGCACTTCAATCCAACAAACTTTCAATTAAATGCATTTTTTGCTCCATTTCATACTTGACAATCTAATATAAAGAAAAATAATTAAAAAAACACGATTTGTTTATGAACAGTTCTCGGACTTATCGATGATTTAAAACACACATCAACATACGTTAAGATATACGTTCAATGTACACGTTCGTAATATACATAGGTATATTTACACTTAAATATAAATAGACGATTTTATTAATAACTTGTTAGATAAAAATGTTCTTCTTAAAAGCATTATACAACCTTGACGCAAATGAATCGTTTATGATGCCTGTGTTTAGATCAAAGACCCCAGGACCTTAACCCCTTGCATCTTTTTTTTCCTTAAACTATTCCTCTTGTGATTAGATATTCTTTTCTCTCTCTCTCTCTCTCTCTCTCTCTCTCCTCTCTCTCTTTCTTTCTCTTTCTATTCGTGTATTTGTCTATCTCTTTCTGAAGCCAAGATCACTCTTCGTAGTTATTTTTAGATAGCTTAGATAATTTATTAATAATAACAATAATAATAATAATAATAATAATAAATGAGAAGAAGTTATATCAGAGATTAAAAATTAGAATTATTCCATGTATAACAATTACAAATTAATTCATATTACATTGAATACCAATTATATCCGTAATTGGTAATACTAATTTTTCTTACGATTCAATTTATACGTACATATACGTGTGTCATAAGTAATCGTAAATTGAAATACAATTACATATACATTCGAGGCATGTTATAATTGAATTGAACATTGAAGATAACGTATTAAGAAATAGTTTATTAATGGTAATCAAATTGTGAGATAATAAAATACACGAAGAAAAAATGATAAACTATATAACGTTCGATGAGAATATAGGTGTTGTTTCAGTTGATAAATTCATGAACATCAATAATATTCATTTTTTCAATTATATTGTATTACAATTAAGCTTGTGAATCAATTATAATAATATCTTAACACTATAGAGATCGTTAGAATTAATTGTCAAGCTTGAATTATTATATCGTTCAATTAAAACCTTATTGAAATATATTCTCTATTATATATTATATAAACTACAATACGTATATACAATGTAGTAATTAAGTTACGTAAAATTAAATTGTATAAATAATTGAATTATCACAATTATGTTTATTATAGAAATGAGAGATTTGATTCACCCTCTAACACCGCTAACTACTCACATCCGATTAAATCAACAAGAATCCAACGTAAATTCGTTTCAATAGATTATTATTGTTACATGCCACTGATCTTAACCACCCAATTTTCTTTATCTAATCTCTCCTAACTATCGAGGAGGAGGGAAGAGGGGAGAGTGGTGGAGGTAAGCTTTTTTTCATCTTCTTTTCTCTAATTCTAAAACTATTTGGTGAGATCTTTGAGTAAAAAAAAAAAATCAAGATTTGCCACGTGTGGGAAAATGTTAGAAGATTTTTATACACGACAGTGTTTCTCAATCATTTATCAATCGTATATAATATATTTAATATATTATTTCCTCGTGTCATCCTTTCTCCTTAAAAACAAATTCCTTTGAGATACATACAATGATAGACCAAAACTTTGAACACAGTTTATAAAATTATTATAACATTTGCCAACAAAAATACAACACAAAAATCGAATTATTTTAATCAATGAAAGATTACTTTTCACGTACTGTTTAAACATTTCTATCGTTTGTGTTGTTAAAAATTCTTATATTATAGTATTAATAAAAAGTTTACATTGCATTATATCGTTAACATTTGAAAATATATATTAAATTAATTTCCAAAAAATACAAAAGAAAATAAAAAGAAAATGTTTAATGTGTATTCAGAGTTTTGTTCATTATTAAATCTCATATTTATTGTATCTACTATTTTACCAAGGATATTTATAATTTTATGTTGAGAATCCCTATTTTAACGAATTTTACCAAACGGTGAAAATAAAGAGAAGAAAAGATACATATATATATAACTACGATATATGTACACACACGTGAAGATATATAGATAGAGATAGAAAGAAAAGGATTGGTTGGACGCATCTGCACATCGTTTTCAGCACTGTAACTGCTTTCACGTTAGATAGATCTAACAAGCAAAACTCAACAGGGAGTCAGAAACTTGGAAAGAGAAGGGAGAGAAGGAGGAGTAGGAAAATAAAACGAGACCCTCCTAGGTGACTCTTTTACTCTACTATTCTCTATACTCTACTCTACTCTACTCTACTCTACTGTGTACTCTCTACTCTCTCCCACATCTCTCTTCTTCTCTCTCCTCACCTATACTCTTCTCTTCTTCTCGTATACATCCCTAGATTCAACGTTGATGTTACGAGCGCGTGCGAATCTAATTTTGCAAAAGTGGGTTACCCCATGTTCTACTCTCCTCTCCTCTCCCAGTCCCTCCCAGTCCCTCCCTATTTCTCCCTTTTTCTCTCTTTTTCTTCTCTTTCGCGTGTGTGTTCGGTTGAAATCTTGGTAAGAAGAAAATTCGAGTAATGGATCGTTTACTTTTAAATGTGTTGCTCAAAGATAATCTTTAGTTGTATTCTGGGGTATATTGTTTACCATCGTATAATGATTCAACTTATTCTTCTTTGAACAATAGCTCAGCCACACCAAGATCACCTAACTCCACCCCACTAAATGTTTTATTTTTTTTTTCGTGGGTGAAACTTAAATATATAAGAACAATGGTAAGAAGAATTAAGAGAGAAAATGGCATACTAAACATTTTCAGAACAATACATTTAAATAGTTTTAACAATTTGTGTTAATAACATTTTAGAATAAATCATTGAATGACCTATTTTTATATATAAAAATATATATAACATTATTCGTTAATCATAGAATAATAATACTCACCGAGAACATATTCATAAGAAGAAAAAAAAACCTCAGACACCCTGTACATTAAATGATATTGTATGTCATATGGGGAAGAAAGAAAAATAAACCAACAACAAAAAAAAAAGGAAGAAGAAGAAGAAGAAGAAACATTCAAGCAACGTCTTTTAAATGAACGTAATTGTGACCGAGATTCTAAAGTCTACGAGAATGATTATAGTAATTAGGTCGAGTGACTCGGTTCAATATCAAGAATATGTGTTAAATGTATACGATGGGAAATAAAAAAAGAAATAAATAAATAAATAAATAAAGAGAGATGAATAAATAGAAATGAAAGGAAAATGAATACTCTGGGATTATGTTAATGCTTTACTATTTCTATAAAAATGATTGAATTTCTGAAAACAATAAATTACTAACTATCGTCAAAATAATAATAAATTCCATTAATTAATCATCCCAACAATAATCAATCAATTTCTATTCAACAAATTCATGTATAATTCAAATACCGAAAGGAAGGTGGGGGAGAGAAGATAAATCTTACAAAGAAATTCAAATGACGATGCATAAATTAGAATGATTTATCTTAATTGATAAAAGACAACAACAACAACAACAAAATATAGAAAAAAAAGCTATGAATACAAATTACAGAGATAATCTAATTGGAAACGAACGAAGTCATTGAACGATGATCTTCTGTTTAGAGGTATGATTAGAAACCATATTATCTCGACAAGTTTACTTCTCGTTGAGATAATACACGTTAATATAGCCTGTTTCGTATCTTCTTCGTGTAAGTGTTATTTGTCGTCGTCATCGTCGTCGTGGCATGAAAACGACAGGAATATATGCGTCACATATACACACACATAACAACAGTGATATTATACCATCGAATATTTTCAGTTCTGACTTGGAAAGTGCACACCACGTCGTGTTATATGCACCATCGTAGACGTCGAGAACGGACGAAGTTTCTCGCACATCGTCGTCTACAATTTCTTCTCCTTTCCTTCTCCACCATCACCACTACCAACCACCACTACCTTCTTCCTCTTTCTGGTAGTGACATACGAGCCAGGCAAGCAATAAATTTCGATCAAAGAGCTTCCCGCTAAATAATCCTTCGCTCTTTGACCTAAACAACCGCGTATAACAAGGATTTTTAAGCTACGATGTGTATACCTTCGTCAACTTGTCTCAGGGATACACTTATCTCGAAATAACTTCAAATATTCTTTTTGAATTTATATTTCATATTTATAACTAAACGTTTAATTAATTGTAAGAATAAAAAGAGAGAGAGAGAGAGAGAGAGAGGTTTAACTATTATTTTATGCAAAATAACTTTTTATGTTTATATTGGATATTTAATTTGTGGAAGAAGTTGTATTGGAAAAATATTTGTTAGCATTATTTATGTTAAATTCATGATTAAAAAAGAAAAGAAGAAAAAAAATGTTATTAGAACCGTTCGAATTTGTTCGTCTTCTTCCGGGTAATCTAAGAAGGCATCATCTCTTCTCTTCTCTTCTCTTCAGACACGAATGTGTTAACGTGAACTCTTGAGAATAGGTCTCTTAGGGTGTAAAATTGCCATAAAACGAGTAACACCTTGCGGTGATTCTCCCCGGTCCTTCGTTCTCTTTTTCTTTCCTTTTCTCTTTCTCTCTCAATTGTTCATGGACGAATAGAACCTTGAACCCCGACTATTTTTAGACCTTACCGTATTGAAAAATAAAGGAAGATAAAAATGAAGATGACGAGAAAGAGTTATCTATAAGAATTTCCTTAAATTAATAATACTAATTTTACGATATTAAAAAAAAAAAGAGAACATTTTTTAATCATATCAATTAATATACAAATAAAATGAAGTAAGTCTCACGCAAAAAAAATTGTTTCGATTAGGAAGTTTAGTTTTTTTTTTAAATAAACGATTATCATGGTCCTAAAATCTAAAATATATACAATTAATTAAAAATGTAAAAAAGACGATTGTAAAATTATATATATATATTATTTCCATTTCTATTATATGAAATAATATTATTAAAATATATATAAGCTTAACACCATATTAAATCTAAATAACAATACCCCATAACAATTTATGAATGTCCCAAATCTCAAAAGAATCATTTCGATTCGATATATAATATCTCTTTTTTTATATTTTATTAAACTGTATACACCTTTATCTTTTTTTTCAATTTCTTAATGCTTCATTAGAACAAGCATTCAAATTCGAACAGAGAAGAGAGTGAGGAAGAAAAAAAAAAAGAATTATTCGACCATAAGATACTTTTATCTTCTCGTTTTTTTATTTTCTGTAAATACGTGTCCAAGGTGTCGAGCCCAAAGGCTGTTGCTCGTTTGAATTACGTTAATCCATGAAAATAACCGTGGAGAGGTAAAGGGGATTCTCGTCCAATGAATTTTCTTTTGAATCGAAATTTACGACGACGTAACTAAGGGTAAACGTCGACTTTAGGTAGGACTCCTTTAAGTAACTGCCGGATATCTTTCGTTGGAGAAAAAAAAAAAAAGAATAAGGAACATAAAAGAAAATTTAAACGAGACACACGTCACGATATATATGTGTATATATATATGTGTATATGTATATGTATACGTACATCGTGTCGTTTAACTTCACTTTACTCAGGAGACCCAGAAAAGTTCAAATTTCATTCATTAGACGTTCTTAATACTCTCCATAATTAGACTCTTTCTTAACAAAAATATCCGTGCGAAAGTAACCCCAAGAAATCCTACGATAAACAAAAATAATTCCCCAAATACCATTTAAAATATACATTTTATCGATTAAAAATCGGTTAATAATTAATCTCCCTTTAAAAAAAAAATGCAGAACCACTCTATAATAATTTTTTTTTTATGAACTTTACACGTTTGTAAATGTCAATTAAGATTATAAATTTCACCATACGACTATGATACATCGATTAGAGAAATTTCAATAAATATAAATACGATAAAAATATCCAACAATTCGAATTATATTGACCGATAAGAAAATAATATATCGCGAGAGACGCGTTAAAATTTGCAAACAATAATCCTTACAAATATTATATTATCGTTTTATAAGATATGAAAATATTAAACGAACGAGCAAATGTTTTCTTTTACAATTTATCGTGCTCGTTTGAAAACGAACCGGTACGACTTAACTCGAATTTTTGTTAATCCCTACCGTGTATTGGTATTTTATAACCCTATTTAAAATGTTCGAATGACTCTCAACATGAGTCAGAAAAACAAGGAGATGAGGGCTCGAGGTGGAGGGAATGGAGAAAGGAGGAATCCTAAGATAAAAACTCGCCGATCGACCATTGCGATAATAACACATATTTCGAAGGAGAATTTTCTTCGTTTAAAATTCACCCTGGGATGAAATAACTCGAATTAAAAAAAAAAAAAATCCAATCTTTTCCCTTTTTTATTCTTCTTCTTATCTTGATTATCAATAAATGTAACACGATTATTAAAAGTATACTTTTAAAGAACATTATCGTACTCTCGGAAATTCCAATAGTTTTTCTTTTTATTTTTCTTTCTCTTTAATAACTTCATTTACAAAAATATAATATTTTCTACAACCTCCCTTCCCTCTCCCTCGAAAATTATTAAGAACTTCCTAATTACTTAATTAGTCTAATCCATAGAACAGCAAGCAACAACTGGACAAGAATTTATTCGTAAACATAATCAAAGTATAATATTTAATCTTAAATAAGTTATTATGCGATGGTAGATTATCTTAAGAAAATTTCAATACCATGAAATTCTATAATTGTTCAAATGGGAAAAGGGTGTAAAGAAAAAAAAATCTAACACGTGTCTTAGATTCCATACTTAAACTCATTGTCAGTCAGCCAACTCTCTCGACACCGTAAGTGTATATACATACATATGTATATTGTATACTACACTTACATACATAGTATACATATATATATATACACTTATACGTTCACAGGACTCATTCGGCAAGATAATCCGGAAACTTGTTTTAACGTAACCCCATGGCAACTGTCCAATTTGGATAGACTACACCACACACTATATACTTGAAGCACTAAAAACAGCGAAATGCAATGGACGACAAGAAAACGTAGTCTTAACGTTCACGTATTTAGTTCACTAATATTAAACTAAACGTTTCTACTCTATGTGTGTGTGTTATATGTGGTATATTTATTTATAAGATCATTTGGCTGCATATATTTCTAGAGGTTGCATTACCTGTTCTCCTACAAATCAACATTTCAAATGCCAAATATTCGTAATTTCGTCAAATTATTTAAATCATTTTGTGTACAATTTAATTAATAATATTTAATTAACATATTAGCAACGCACGATAAACGTAAATATGATTCTTTTCTTTAACTTATTATTATTATTATTATTATTAGAATTATTATTAATTAAAACTTACCATTCCATGGCAGAGATTAACAGTTACTATAGATTCTGGATCCCCATCGATGTATCCACTATAGAAACAATCCAACTGATGACCAGGATGCACTTTTCTACTCGTGTTTGCACTTATATGTGTTACCTGCATAAACATAATTAATATATTTATATATATGAATTTTTAATATAAGAATGATTCTTGAAACTGGGATGATTCAGATTCATTCAATGCACTTTCGTAAAAATTAAGAAAACAAGAAATTAGGACATATTGCGTTATATGATTTTTTCTTCCATCATTTTTATGTCTAATTTTATTTAATAAAGAACCATTAGCTAATCCAAGTTACAAGAATCACTCTCTGTATTTGAATGTTTCAAGTATAAAAAGAAAAAGTATAACTTTATTAATATTCTGTTTATTTGATACATTACCTTTATATCCGGTGATATAAAACTCGAATCGTGAGTTAGCCTCAAATGAAAGAATTTTCCAAAAGCTGTAAATTCGTATTGAGGATGTGGATCCCATACTTTTGCTGTAGCATGTCGAAAATGTCCACTGTGATGCCTTTTTCCTGTTGTAGATGGATCAGCTAAAAAATCAATAACCAAAATTTGTTCACTTTCCATTATTTTCCTCAACATGTTTCTATCTTTTTTTTCGAAATAAATGCAACAATATACAAAATTCATCTTCTGTATGCACACACACACACACACACACACATTATGTATTTATTTTATTTATTTATTTCTATACAAAGTCCCATTGATCAAATCTTGTAATAGTACTCCCCTTTTAATCAACGATCAATAAAAATATCAACCCAATAAAACACACTTGCTTTTTAACAATATAAATTGTGTAATTACGTACTATATTGTATGACATAATTTTATAAATGAAAGAGGAGGATAAAAAAATAACAAAAAAAACTTACGTGGATCCTCGTATTGATTTTGGCTGATTTTCATTGGTACAATGTATTCTAAATCTCCCTTAGCCGAAGGTAAAACATCTGGCGTACTGTCGTTATATTTTCTTCCATTTAATCTGTCTTTGGTCGACTCTATAAAAACAAAAGAATAATCTGTTATCTGAAAAACATAAAAAAAGAGAGAAAGAAAGAGAGAGAAAGAGAGAGAGAAAGAGAGAGAGAAAGAGAGAAAAAAGAAAAGATGGGAAGATACACAGGTATAAAAGACACGTATTACATACGTAAGTATTAACATTATTTTCTTCGATTCGTCACGAATTCTGATACAATACACACCATATACGTGTAAAGAATAAAAGTAACAAGTATACGTATTAACATATTAAGTAATAATATAAACGTCAAAGCATGTAAAGTTTTAATTTCTTTTTTTCCTTTAACTTACAAAAAACACAACATATATATATTTCTGTAAATAATATTATAGTTATCTATATAAATGAAATTAAAAGCAACATTTAAAATTACATACAGTGAGTCACGATCGAATCTGACAAAGTAAGATTTGAAACAGAGGAAGAATGAAAGAGAGAGAGAGAGAGAAAGAAATGATCGATTTAAATCCGTCAGTACACACGAAAGTGCATATGTGCACGCAAACTATAAATAAACGATCCTAACAGTTGGTCCAATTGAAACGAAAGATGGTGCCAGTTCGTCCCTTTGTAACTCAACACTCTCTCTCTCTCTCTCTCTTTCTGTTTTTCACTTCTTCTTCTTCCTTTCGTTCTTTTTATCCCCCATTTTCTTCCCCTTTGAAAAACAAAAAACCCTTTTTCTTCTTCCTTGACGCGAAGATAAACGAATGTACTTTTCAAGAAGATTTAACCATTTACATAAACCACACACACACACACACATAAACACGATTTCATACAAATCCGATCTTGGAGGGGAGTATGTACGATTGAACTATTCGAAAATGATTAATAAGTTAATGAAAGAAAAGAAAATGATAGATGAATAAAGACTTCTATTTTGGTAGATGTATTCATAATATTATTGCACATACATTTATTGATTTGTATTTTTTTGTTTATTTAATTGTAAGTCAAAAGGTTCATTGCCATATTTTCTTTTTTTCTTTACTCTCTCTCTCTCTTTCTTTAAATCTTTGTTCAGGAAGATGATCTATCTTTCGTTTGATGATTCATAGCTCCAAACGAAGAATATACCCTCATTGCACTATTTACGTGAATAATAAATGAATTTTTCTCGAGAAGAAAATATAAATGATATTGTTATTGAATAATAATCAAACTTACTGTCTTCTTTCTTTTATTACCTCCATTCATTCTCTTCAAAATTGAAATGTGAAATATTATACTTTATCCAATATTAAAGATTAAGATTATCCAATTGTATCAAAAATTTTGGTTCATTAGAACGACCTCGAAATGTATCATCGATAATATAATCTACGATTAATATTTCATTTAATATACCATTTATCCTTTATTCTTCTTATCTTGCAATGAAATTTAATATTTTTGACCTTTAGTTAAATCATCAATAATATTTTCTAGACCACCCTAATCATCCAATTTTCTAATCCTCCTTTAATATTAATTTAATACACGATTACGTTTCTCGTGTCTTAACTTCCAGACAATGAAATTGAAATTTTTAATTGAAAGAGTTGGAAAAAGTTTCATTGAATTCGATTCATTTGTATGAATATTTAATAAATGATAAATAACAAAACAAAAAAAAACAAAACATATTTCACAAATTATTGCGAAAGCAAAAGAAGCAAATAACATGGGTCAACCGATAACCGCGTTCCCCTTCTCAACACTAACTAATAATAATAATAATAATAATAATATAGGTACACGTATGTGTATGTATGTACGTATAAATACATCTGTCTCTTTCTTATTCTGTAATGATATTGCAGCCAATAAAAAAAAAAGAAAAGGAAGAAAAAAATCGAATGCATCATCGCATACACAAACGAATATGTTGACTGATTCTTTCTTTTATTGTTTCATGATAACTAAGGCCTCATTTTAAAACGCATACAAATATAAATATGATAATCCTTTTACACAAAGATTACGTACCAGAGATTTACATAGTTTTAATCGAATAATACAACTGTGTGTTTATACAACGAAAAACCGATTGGTTTTTTTTTCAATTTAATATCTCGAGTATGGCTTATCAATAATATTTAAAATGAGATCATTCATGAGCATTGTGTTTTCTAATTGCAAATATTTTTTAATAGCGATCAAGAGAGAGAGAGAGAGAGAGAGAGAGAAACAAAACAAAAATGAACGAAAAAAGAACTTAAAGGAGAAGGAATAGTATCACGCACACAAATGCAATAATACGCAGGGAAACACCGTTTCTCAATTCTTATACCTTGCTATAATATCTTAGAGAACAAAGAGACTTTACATCAGGTCCGAAGAGATTAAACGCACTCACAAAACGTACACACAACAGGCGTAGGTGGCAGACACGATCGGGTTTACGGTACGTACATGTATGTTACACAATTGTATAATGTTACCCGTTTGTTTAGAAAATGTTATATGCATGCAATGCACATGCATGTACAAAAGAAAAAGTTATTTCGAATAGAAAATAGGGGGAAAGATTTTTCTTCAATATCATTTTATTTCATATTTCTTTTTAATATCGTTAAAGTATATTAATTTTAAAATATATAAATATAAAATATATATATAAATTGTAATGGTATTAGTAGTAGTAATAAAATAGTAATAGGTTGTCAAGTATGGAATGGAGCAAAAAATGTACGTAATTGAATTGAATTTTGCTCCATTTCATATTTGACAATCTAATAGTAGTAAATATAATACCGTTTCGATATATTCGAATTAATCGTACCCACAATTTTTTGTGTGGATACAATATATTGTACATATATGTATTGTACATATATGTACATATATATATATATATATATATATTATTTTTCATTTGCACGGACCGTCGACTCCACTTTAAAAGGCAAAACCGTATTAGACGGGTTGCGTCCAGACGAATTTATTTAGTCTTTTATGCGTTCTTACGACACCATGTTAGTAGACCGTGCCCTTTCTCACCGTCCCATGCCCTTTTTTTCTCTTCTTCTTTTTGTTTTTCTTCTTCTACTCATGGTTCTACACGCGCCTCTCTTTTATTATGCGCTCGATCAAACCCGGACACGAAATAAACGAACGAACCTCGTTCTCTCTTTCTCTTTTTATTTCTGTAGAATGATATGCCAAAGAAAATCTTATCCGTTGTTACGAACGAACCGTGAAAACGAAAGATCTTTTTGATTGACTAAAAACGATTTGAAGAAGGCTACGGGAGGTTGGAGGGGAAGAAGGATGGAGGAATCAAAACGTCGGATTAAATCTTAAAATTATTATCCAGTCAGAAAGAGAATGAGAGAGAATTCGGGACAGTTATTTTAACCCCTTGCATCCAAATTCTTCCTACCTGCTTCTTTTTTTTTTTTTTTTTATATTATTTATCCGTCTATCCCTACCAACTATGACTCTTCTTTTATTCGTTCCGATGGAACAAGGACGAACCAATCAAATAGATTGGAGACGTATCGTAGACGACTGACGAAAAATTTATTCGAGAAGGTTCTTATGCAATTCTTGATTAATAATAATAATAATAAATATAATAATCATATTTTATATATATATATAATTGTGTTGATTTGTGATCAATTTAAGTGATTATAGATCAGCATTTTAAAAATTGAATATTAAATTAAATATTAAATATGTATAATTTATTAATATTACTATAATAATAATATTAATAATAATGAATAGTTAAAATTGATTCGAAATAATTCTTCTTTTATAAATAGAAAAAATATGATTAGTTTTAACCAATTAGGAAGCATTGACTAAGAAGATCATTGTCCTCTAGTAGAAACCATAAAAGGAGTTCATTCTCGTATTGAATGTTAGTAGGAACGGAATAACAGTTCGTATGTGTTAAGAAATGCTACTCGTCTGACTCGACCTGATGCGTGTACAGATTTAAAAATCTTCTTGATCGATACCAAGGATCGATTAGAATCGTTCGATCCTTCGAACATGTTATTTATTATCGTACACGATCGTTTGTAAAATCAGAATACAATTGTATGTGTATTGTCAAGATAAATAACAATTATGATATTCTATTTTCTTTTCAAATTACATTTTTTATATATTAAGCTGTCAAGTATGAAATGTATGAAATGGAGCAAAAAAAATGTACATAATTAAATTGAAATTTGTTCCATTTCATACTTGACAAACCTAATATATCCTACAATATTATTTTAATTTCGATCTTAATTAATGTGTGTGTCAATTAGGAACGAATGCTTTTTAAAGAAAAAGTAATTTAATTTAATTATTTATTATCATTTGATATAATTAATTGAATTTTATTGTAATAATAATAATAATGAAAAAGAAACTAAATAGAAAATACAGAACCATAATTTTTAGCTGTCATATTTGTAATTATTAGAATTTTGATATTTTTTTAAAAAAAGGAACAAGTAAAGAAATTAGAAATACTCATCGTTTGGAGAAGGTTAATAAAAATTAGTGTGTTAACGGCAAAAAATCTCTAATCTGTTATTTATTATTCTTTCGCTTAAAATAATCCTCGACGTCAAAATGAATTCAAGTGATTATTCTCGAGCCAACAAACAACCTTGCGTATTCAAGCAGGTTTACCTTCTTTTTTTTTATTAAATAAAAGATAATGATTCTAACTTTTCTTATGTCGTTTCTTGTTAGTTTATTGCACTCTCCAAATCGGTGATGCCAATAAATTCATTTACGGTTAGAATTAAGACACGGTTTCCTCATGAGACACGCGATCGCAAACTCTTCCTCGAACCCCTTTGCCCCCCTCTATCCACCACCCCTCCTTAAGATGGGAAGATTATTACCCTCGTAACATATTCGTGAATAGTATATATAATCATTAAAAAAGAAAGAGAAAAAAGAGATAAAGTTCTTAAGTAAGAGACAGATATATACATACATAAATGTAGAATATTTTAAGATTTAAATTTATAGGAGATAAAAAGAACATTTTTTTAAAACTTTTACTTACGCTATTGCAATCGTATAATAACATACTCGTGAATGGTATAATAATAATAAAAAAATAAAAAATAGAAAGAAAGAGAAATGGAATGTTTTTAAAGAGTTTTAGATTAGAGAGAAAGTGTGTGTGTGTGTATGTGTGTGTGTGTGAGAGAGAGAGGAACAAATTTAAATTTTACTTTCATTCATGAACTCGTAACCCCTATTCGTGAATAATATATATTACGCATAAAGAAAGAGAGAGAGAGAGAGAGAGAGAGAGAGAGTGAGAGAGAAAGGAACAATGACGCCCACGATTTTTTATCTTTTTTCCCTCTCATTTCACTTCTTTCATTTTTTTCCCTCTCTCTCCTCTCTCTTTCTCTCTCTTTTTTTATTTGAATTATTTTTGTTCATAAATTAATAGAATAACTTTCTCAGAATTATTTTCTTAATAAAATATTCATAAAAATATATCGAATTAATCGAAGACATATAAAAATGATCAAATATTCATTAGATTGTATCCTTTAGATTTATCTTCTTCTCTTTCTTCATCTCTTTCTTTCCTTCTTTCTTTCTATATATATATATATATATATTGGTGAAAAAACATGTTACTCGAGATGCAAGGGCACGCTCGCGCACGTGTTTCAATGTGTCTTACGAGCGTGTAAATAAATTTCCGATGTGGCGATCTTGTGGCGATTTGCCAATATTCATCCTTGACGCTTAATAATCCCAACGGAATACAACAAGCGTAAGTCCTCTTTCTCTGTGTTATACGTCTACGATGTTTCTCTGATTTTGTTGTCCTGCACATCTAATTCATGACTTTGCCATGAATCCAATGGTAAGAAATCTCTTTTTACTTCAATGTCTGTTTATACTAACAACTCTGGTTTGTTGTATAATGTTTTTTGTTTCTCCGATTGTCTCGAAGAGTGTTTAACACCTTATTGCAACTTTATTGAAACCCCATTGAAATCCCATCGCACCTCATTACCATGCTGTATACCATTCAACGTTGACGTGCATTTTTGAAACTGGTTCTAAGGTAAAAGACCCCATTATGGGCAGGTCCCCCCTTTATGGACACCCTGTTGAATTTTATGATTTTATTAATAAATTCTTCTGTTAATAATCACAATTGTTAATATTTCATAACAAATTTTTTCAAGTAGACCAAAATTGCGAGTGCATGTGAAATTTCTTTAACAATTGTACATTGGACTTGTTCATAATGGGGTCACTGGTATGTCCATAATTGGCCCTTTTACTATCCATAATACACACATTCGACTCGTTCGGTTCAAGTTCATGTATTAATTATTAAATTTATTCCTATTGAAGTTGATTACTTAAATTGTACAAGTAAATAGATTGATTAAAGTGTCTCACGGAAAAAAAATTGATTATATTGGTTTTAAAATATGATTAAAAAATTCAAATATTCACAGTCAGTCCTATAATGTCCATAATGGGGGCTTTTACCTTATACGTTTTCCTCTTTTTAGCTTTCCCGATTTTTCAGGATATTTCTGTTTAATTGCCTTTTGCGATAAGCAAGGATTAGTTTATTGTTATTATTATTATTATTATCTTTTTGAATAATTATTTTTATTGAAATTATGCTACGTACATTTTCGATCTATCACATCGTAGTATATTTTTTATTTATTATTACTATTATCCCTTTTGGTCTTTTAAAAATTGTTCATTAATAAATAAATAAATTTTGTTTATCGTATTAATTAACTAAAACGATCCCCAGCAGCATCGTCTATCCCTTCGTCTACCTTGTTAACACTTTTTCCTGGTCAGCTACACGATCCACGTAATATAATCGTATTTTCCAAAAATCACGTTACTTTCGTAGAAAAAACGCTAAAGAAGGATACTCGGATTTCATTTACGATAATATTATAGTAGGAATAATACAGTAGAGATTAAGAAGAAACGCAATACTTGAATATTTAATTAAATTCGATGACCATAACGAAGAACGTCACGCAATTATTATTTTTCCATCGATATTTTTCCTAACTTTTTCAACGTTAAAACATTAATAATAATCTTAATAATAATTTCTTTTGTTCTTTTTTTTCTATCTTTTCGAAGACAAGTAAAAAATAAATGAACGATCGATACGAAGAAAGCCAAAGACAGAGAGGGGAAAAAGGGTAAAGAAAAATAAGAGGAAAAAAGAAAGGAAAGGAAAGGAAAGGAAAGGAAAGGAAAGGAAAGGAAAGAAATAAAAATGAGATGTTTACGAAGACTTTTCTAAAGCACGATGGGAAAATAATTTTTGTTCGAGGTCGAGAGTCGACAGTTTACCCACAGAAAAATGCTTACCACGTGATAATCTGATATCCTGACTGAGAATACAGGATATGAGAGATGCACGATAGACGGATATACAGTTGCACAAAACGACCAGAGAACATGCGTATGTTTCTTTATTTCTCTCATTCTCTCATTCTCTCAATCTCTCTCTCTCTCTCTCTCTGTCTTTCTCATTGACCCTTTCTACTCCAATTGTAAAACCGAAGTGGAATTTTTTTTGTTATATAAATAAAAACATCAAAATTCAAATCCAATATAAGAATCTTGTTATCTAACATATCCTATACGAATAATTATTAATTTATATTACAATATTGAGAAATATATAAATTTTTATTAATAATAATAAAAAGGTTAACATTTAAAGATTTGTATATTTTGTTTTGTACGAAGAAAATTCGTTTATTTTTATATCCAGAAGAGTTTGGTTCATTTCAAAGAAAAATATTTTATTCATCTGTTTTATTTTTCTTTTAGTCAAATAACAATTAACCCATTCGTTATCATTAAATTATTATTTCTATTTTTGTAATGATGGTAAGATAAAATGAATGATTATTTTTTTTCTTTAGTCAAAGTTTGTCTAACGATTTATATATTACAGTGAGTCACCTAGAAGTATTCTTATACTCTTTCTCAACTGTCAATTTTAAATAATTCATATTTTCTTTCGCGTTACACGAAACATTAAACGTCATTACGTTATTATTGGGCTGTCAAATATGAAGTGAAGCAAATTTCTATTCAATTGTGTACATTTTTTGCTCCATTTCATATGTGACAAACCTAATATATAAGATATTAATTATATTTTAGTTTAAATAAATCAAATCTATATTTTTCTCTCGATAAACTAGAAAGAACGTTGTGTAGTATTTGATAAAAATAGATAAAAAAAAGAAAAAAAAGAAAATTAAAATATTCTTTAAACTCGACTCGGCAATCATATTTCATATTTTAGAAAAAGAAAAGAAAAAAAAAACCATTGTGTCAGAGAATATTATAACGAGATCGCAGTATTCGCATAAATAAATATCACAATGATCGAATTTCTCTATGAAATAAAATAGAATATCTAAATTTATTAATGTAATTTACTTAACAAAAAATTTCAACGTTATTGGTCTCTTTTTTTTTTTTTTTAAGCATTCGTCTATTTCTCTTCTACATTTGTCAAGTGACATTTTTCTTTTTGTCGAAGGGAAAAAAGAAAAAAAAAGAAGTCGAAAAGAGGAAACGATTTCTCTTTCTTTCTTTCTTGCTTGCTTGCTTACATTTCGATGGTTCGACCTCGAAGGATATGTCCTGCGATAAATGTCAAATTGAAAGCACCAAATTATCACAATTATCCTCCTCTCTCTGTGTTTTTCTGTAAACTTTCTTCTTTTTCCTTTTTTTTAGATAATAAAGAAAGAGTATGTGAGTTTTTTTTTTTTGAAGGAGGAGGAAGTTAGAATACCTCATACGTTTGTATTAGAAATTGTAATAAATATTTCTAAAATTAGATCAAATCGATAAGAAAAAAGAAAATCACATTCGATCAAATAAAATAATTTATTTTCTTAATTAAAAATTTTGATTATATCTAATTCTTTAATATAATAATCCAAAAATTAGGAATACATATTTAGGAAAAATAATACTAAAAATAAATAACAGTAACAAGAGTAGTAAAATATAATTATATTTTGATTAGCGTATATGTGTGAGTTCAAACATATATGAGTATATACATACACGTATATATGTATATGCATACACAAGACGAAATCTAACTTTTAACGAGAGAATAAAGAACGTTTTAGCAGCTTCACAGTCACGTCCGTCCATCCGGTGCAATTTTAGCCAAAGCTTTTAACCTTGAGATGAGATTTTCGCTTTAAACGATCGAACGAGAACCCATAAAGACATGACCTACTGCCAATATCATTGCCAGACACACGTTCTCGAGAACACGTTTCTATAAACATTTTCATAGAAATTGACTCGACGAATTCGTATTAAACATATTTCGATAAATTTATTAATCTATCACTAAGTTACTATTGTTTTAGAAAATTCATTAAAATAGAACGCTAAACTTAAACTATCTCGTTTTGGAATAATAAATATTAAATATACATATTTAAAAAAAAACACATAATTTTGAATTATTTTTATTATTTGTTCTTTTATTTTTACTAAAATGTCAACTATAAAATAAAGCAAATCTCAATTCAATTGTGTGCATTTTTTGCTCCATCTCATACTTGACAATCTAATATTTGTATTTTTAATCCAGTTGAAGATTCTAGAAAATCCGTACGAACTTTACGATCAATCCAACCCATGAATACATGTATATATATATATATATGTACTATGTGTATGTATCTTTAGGATGAGATAGGATAAGACCGAAATGCTCTTGAACTTTCTACAAAAACGTGTATCAAGCGTAAACTTCTTTGTTCGACTCGCATGGAATACTGGCACCATGCCAAATATTTTTCCATTAGCCATTTTCGAAACTCCTATATATGTATATAGCTTCCTATGTATCGGAATACGAATATATTCGATTAGATCAATGCTTTGATTTCTTTCTAAATGAATATCATCAAAAAGGATTCTAACTTTCGTATGAATGATCGATCATTTCCGATCATTTCAATCAAATTCTAATGAAATCATTTTATTCTAATCATTTTATTGGATATATTCACGTGTTTGATAAATGAATAAAATTACGATAATCATAATAGAAAATAATAATATTGATTAAAAGTAATATCTGTTTTATTATTTCCTTGTTTTAATCAATGGCATTGATTGAGGTAAAAGAATTGGGCGTTAGCTTTAAAGGGTTGGGCAATACGGAATAGGGCAGGGCAAAAAGCAGGACAAGAAAGAAGAATGAAAAGGTGATAAAGGGGTGAAGTGAGGGGGGAGAGGAATGAGAAGGAACGAACCCAGGGGTCTCATTATTTTAACAATGCGTACTCTCTACTTCGAAGGTGTATCACGTCGATAAAATGAGTGCTGTTAGTATACATAGTATACTTGCCCATTATCAAACATCTGCCAATGAGATTGGAAACCAAAAAAATAATACATTAATCCTATCCTTTCTTATACTTACAATTAAACATTCTACTGCTCCAAAAATAATTGGGTTGGTGGAAAATAAATTGTCGGATTTTTGGTCGTAATTCAATGGGGAAAAATCTGACTTTTCTTTTTCCACCAATCCAATATAAAATCAAGTAGTAATAATAATTATAATAAATATTATATTCATAAAGATATTAAATATTTAAAAAAAAGAAAATTTGTGCAAGATCGAATATATTTAATCGTTACACGCATACCTCCTACTATTAGATATGACTTAGGCTTTATGAAAAATGAATAAGTGTTGGAAGAATGGAAAAAAAGGAAGTTGGTGTGTGTGAGAGAGAAAGAGAGGGAGAGTTCCGGGCAAATTCCAAGGGAGCGCCGTAAAAAGATTTATCGACCGGTTTGTTCGACCAACTACTTAGGATTTGCTATAGAATAGTCACTACTATCGATATCATGACAATGAACGAACCCTAACTGGTGGTAAATTTCTTCTTTTTTTTTTTAACTCCAGTGAATAACCTCCGATAATTATTGTCATTTTACATTACGTAAGAATTATGCATTTTATAGTTCATCGATCGATACTATTATCATTTTTGACAATACTATCAATGAATCGGAACGATAATAATTTGCATCTTTTTTTCGTATTTTTCTTTTCGTTAAAAATCAAATAGATTTTGGATATTAGGTTGTCAAGTATGAAATGAAGCAAAAAATGCACACAATTGAATTGAAATTTGCTCCCCTTTGAGGGAAGAGGAGTGGATAGGGGGAATGACTAACAATATTGAAATTAAAAGATTTAGAAGAATATTTAAAATCTTTTGCCAATTCTAATGTGAACGTTCTTATAACAATAATAATATGTACTAATAATATCGTCACGTTGTTATTCGAAAACAATAACTTTTCTCGGGTTATTTGCAGTATAGTCACGTGAAGAATCGAGTAAGTGAATAAGTTGCTGTTTAAAGAGAATGAAAATATCGAGTTTGCGTTAATATTGTGTACGTGACTAACTATCGTAACCTGTTAAGAATGACTGCGAAGAAACGTTTCAGATAGAAACACAACAAGTAAAATAATATCCAAGCTCTTTCACGTTATTGAGAGAATTTTGGTTGAATTACCTTACTTAACATTTTCTTCCTTTTACTTTTTTTTTTTTTTTTTATTTCTTCGCAATCTTTATTCCACAAATAATTTCTGACCTTAGCTTTTAGATGACATATATATATTTGTGTGTGGGTAATTTAATTTAATTGGAAATACATTAATTTGGATTTTATGTATTAAAATTATTTAACATTTCTTCTTAATTTGTTGATGGGAAAAAGAAAAAAAACTTTTTGGATTTTGGACCACAATTCAATGAAAAAATTGAACATTTTTTTTTCGATTTGCATGATTGCAGATAAATCTCAATGAGAGAATGTTCTATAATTAGGATTAAAAATGATTTTTTTAATAGATAAGAAAAATATTCTTGTTTTTTATTTTTTTTTTTTTGTAAAAACGATAATAACATATCGAAGATTTCTCTTTCGAGGTTATCGTGTCGACACTAACATAAGCGCCATTCACTATCATTGATGATGATCAGCTAGGTGTTAAAGACTTTCGAAATAGTTGACCTTTAGTTTCATCTTTCTTATCCAAGAATATGACAGTATTTGAATCTCGTCTTCCTTTGAGAATACTTTAACGAACATTACAAAAGATGGATAATTAAAGAAGAAGAAGAAGAAGAAGAAAAAAAAGAACAAGAAGATCTTGGCGTTGATGATGATCATGATCATGATCATGATAATTATGATGATGATGATGATGATGATGATAATGATGATAATGTTCTAACGGCAACGAGAATTACACGAGTATACGATGTTGCAATGACCCCAAAGATAAAAAATGTCACTGTGGTATACGTCAATTATAATTGAACCTTCTTTCTCTCTTAGAAATCTACTTTTCTTCCTCTTTCTCATATTTATTTTAAACTTACAATCATAAAAGAGAAAATATATTTAAAAAACAAAAATTAAAGATATATATATTCCTAGGTTATTTAAAAAATAATAATCCAATCCAACGAAATATATTAAATTATAATTCAAATATGAACGAAAATTTTAACTATTAGGTTGTCTAATATGAAATGGAGCAAATTTTCAATTCAATTATGTGCATTTCAAATATCAAAAAAGATCTATATATATATATATATTTTTATTTTTTTTTTTATTTAATATGAATTAGATGATCTAAGGATTCAATCGATATTAAATTATTTTTTGAATACAAAATAGAAAATTAATTGTATAGTTTTTGTATTAAATAAGAAGATTGCAATAATCAAATCTATATAAAATAATCTTTAATAAAATACGAACGTAAGATCAATATATTTAGTATTGAATTTATAAATTGTCTGTTATTTCATATAAATGTTATTAAAAATACATATAAAAAGAAATAGAAGATAAATAAAATCGCATAAAATAATTGGGATAGTTGTTATTAACAAGATCTAATGGAAATTCTGTGAAAAGAAAAAAAAAAGATCAATGCTTATTGATGAAAGGAAAATATTATTGTATTTCTTAGTATTTATAAATGATTCCGATCTTTGGATCGTTGGATCGTTTCATATGTAGATCTTAAAGGATCGATGCGTCATACATACACTTTCAATGTATATTTCTACGATTCTACACGAAGCCTGTTTAAGGGACGTCCGAGAAAACTCGTAAAGTGTATAAGAGTGGAGGAAGTAAAATGAAAGAAAGAAAGAAAGAGAGAGAAAGAGAGAAGTGAAGGAAGAGAAGAAAGGAAGATGAAGAAGAGAAATAAAGAGAAATACTAATACTAATACACACATACACACACACACACAAGATGTATATATATGTATATATATAGATTGGAAAGGAACGTATATTTCAGGTGGATCGGCCGGTTTGGTCGGAGGTCGTCGCCACGCAGTCTACCGAGACTTTATGTGCTCTTACTTTCGTGAGTATCACCTGATCGCGAGTTTGCCTTTACCTTTACCTTTTAAATTAAATCCCATGAACTTGAGAGAAAAAGAAATATCAAAACAATAAGCAAGATAGGCGGGTAGTTAGCTAGCTACCTAAACCTTTACAGACCACACAGCTTTTGATCGTTTCTAAATAAATTCAATTTTTTACAATGCTATATAAGATTGTTACTTAAAACTTTGAAATTGTTAATGCACCTTTATTATTTTCATATTTTCTAATACCTTAAAGGTATACTATTAATATACTAATTATAAATAAGTCTTATTCTTTCAGATAATAAAAACAGGCTAAACTCTTCGTAAAGTTTCCTTGTAAAATATATTTGATTGGTGGACAAAACAATGTCAGACTTTTCCTCCATTGAATCGTGGCCAAAAATCCGACATTTATTTTTCCATCAATCCAATATAAATTATTGTCAAAATATCAACTAATGACATATAATCACTCTACTTTCATATATTAGGTTGTCAAGTATGAAATGGAGGAAATTTCAATTCAATTATGTGT